>JAEIFV010000955.1:0-116866 GCA_018904265.1 Lordiphosa collinella | reverse complement strand
TTCGGTTTAATTGAAATATGGCAGCAGCGCCCACTCCTGCCCGGTTGTTTGTTTTACGAGGCTAGCAAAATGGGTTTTTCGATTTACGACTTCATTTGGCATTTCGTTGTAATTAATAATCCTCATTGTTTCTCATTGTCTTTGCAGGACGCTAAGCTACGCCAGATTGTGACGATGGGCATGCAGGATACGCTGGAAGAGAAGACCGTCACCATTTGTCATGGCAGCGATTTCGTCAATATGACGTTTGTGAACTTTTGCTGCACCAAAAGGGACATTGCCCAGGTAAGAGCATTATTGGCCACTTGCCAGTCTCTTGAGGCGTATGACAATATTGTGACGAATGTGGGTCACACACCCAGAAACTAATTTGGAGAATTGGGTCGTTTGAGCGTTCGCGCGAATAAAACAACACACCTGTCACCCGGTTGTGCCGTCTATTTATAAGCATTCGCCAAATGAGCATAGAAATAGAGTATGGACTTTTGTGTTTTTTTTTTTTATCGATTTAACCAACGCGCCCTTTGTGCGAGTTGCTGTATGTGTGTGTTTGCCCGCGAATTTGTCCAAAATCAATGGTCTATTTTATCAATGTTGCTGTTATTATTTTTGGCACGCGTCGCAGAAAAAATAAACAAAAACGATCATTTAGCGAATGCCAAAAACAAAAATGCATAAACTTTTAATGGAATTTTCAGACACCGAAAAAAAAAAAATAAACATTCAGCATTTTGGCATTACATTTGAGAACCTTAGTCGAACAAAGGCCAAAAACAAAAGAAAAATATTTTATGGGCATTGTTCCGAGAGACTTGTGTCTGTCTAGGGGGAAATTACGCGTACACGTTCTTAACATATAGAGAAGTAGACCGAAATGTTTGAATTGACCCTAATAAATTACACCCCATGTGCACATTAAAAGAGTTTTTAGTTAATGAAATATCACGCATACGACTCTTGTGTACATTAGAACGGACCTTCAAAAGAGATAATGAAAATAAAGTATATCTCAGCACTGCTAAAGTTTACTTTTCTGGTGTAGTTAATTTGTACAACAAATCTGTAGTGCACTTCTACTTTTTGTCAAATTTTGAAACCACAAAAGGACACTTAATCAAAAAAGTTGGAGACTGCTATGATGTCAAAATTATTTCAACTTCTCGTACTATTCAAAACATTATTTGTTTTAGTTTTATATTTCGGCTACGATAAGTATACACTAAAATACAACATATGGGACGCTGAGAATATATTTTCAAAATTTGCATACTAGGAAAGTTCAGTCCGATGTGTGGGCGTTGCAATTTGCTTAAATAGCTTTTATTACATTTGATGTATGGAAAAATGTAAGGTCATACTAATCGACACCTACACAATGCGTTTTGGTGAAAAAAAGCCTAACAAAAAACAAAAATAGAAAAAATGGGTGCTAGTGTCTGTGCAATGGACTTAAAGTTTATCACTCATACGTACTGTTGCCGCCCTTGTTTACAATTTTAAATTTTAAGTATTTGGCGTAGACTTGGTTTGAAGTCACAACATTTGGCAAAAAGGTAGCATGACCGTTGAAAAAACTACTTTTAAAATAACCAAGGCAATATAAAACAAGTAATACTTAATTTACCCTGTGGTCGTAAGACTTTTTCTGGGGCTACGACCTTTTAGGTGTTTACATTGAGCGTACGGTCACATAGTCGGTAACATCAAATCAGCCGTTTGACGTTTACTTTACATTAAATTGGAATTTATGTACTAAATTTTTAATTTTCGGCAACAAAATGAAAAAAATTCTATATGTGATTGCGGTGATGCAGATGGTTGATTGTAGATGTTATTACCATCTCTCAAAAGCTAGACGCGTAGTAGAGAATGCTTTTGGGCACAGCAATTAAAGGAAGCACACAACCAATAATTAAGTGCTGCGTTTTGCACAATCAAGCAAAGCTTTTTCCAGACAATTGGGCATCTGTAGCTAAAAATGTTGAAAAGAAGCAACCGAACACCAAAACCTTGTTAAAAGACGGTACACAAAGTGTTTCAAACGAGATCCGATGTGCTCTAGCATCTTTCTTTAACTTCATCGCCGGTACATAAAAAATTTAATTTAATGAACTATTTTTTCCGACTGCTTGGCTAATATTTCCAGCATCTTCTCCTGGCTTGTGGCGATCCGCTCTAGGATACGGTTTCGCTCTTGTGAAGACTCAAGCAATCGTTCTGCTTGTTGGGAGTTGAAGGCCTCGTAGCGGTCCAGTCTACGCCTTTTGGTCCTCGAACTATTCGATGAGTCCTCCATGCTAACTGACATGTCTTCCATATTCGTGGCTACCAACTGCTCGTCACTTGAAGACGCTTATGATTGCAAGCTCTGTTCGGTATAAAGCTGAACATTTATGGCTTTCGAGCTGTCATATCTTTTTCAAATGCACTTTGGATGGGCCGTATTAATCTCGTTTTTCGGCGAGTAGGGTACACTCCCTTCTGGCAATACACACACACTCACTTTCACATCACTGTGTTTTTTGGCCGATCTTATTGTACTTTTCCAAAATAGATGATCTTGGTCCTTACTTGATATACGCGTCTCGTTTTTAACTTAAAATAGTCTCTCTGACGGGAGGGAGAAGAATTAAATCTGAACCAAAAATCTCTATCTCTTATAGTCTCTGAGATACGCGTCATACGTACAGACGGACTTTGCTTTCTCGGATGTTTGTTCAAGATACAAAACTATAGGGTCGCAATATTAATTTACTAATAAATTATGCATCCCCCTTTTCCATTTTTAATGGGACGTTAATTATAACAAGTTGTAATTTCCTCTAAGTTTGCGCTTACCCTTTACACCACAAGTTATCTATTAATGCGCAATTGTCTCGAGGCTGGTCCAACATTTTGGGGGGAAATTGACAATATCGATGTGCTCGATGGTTTTCACAACACAAGTCAGTGTTAAAGACACTCTTTATGTGCGAACAAATTACAAAAGGCCACAACCATTTTTTCTGTGTCCCTTAGGGCGACAGTCTTAAACAATTCGAGTCACATTTTCTCTGTGTTTATCAGAGACTTGGAGCTCTTTGTAGTCTTGAGTGCCCCGACTACTCATTATACCCTTTTTTGTACTTCTTTAGTTTCCATCCATATACTCCAAACATTTTGAAACAATATCCTCGATGGACGCACGCGTTAACTGAAGAATGTAGAGTGCATTATGCAATGGCGGCGACCATGGTCTTTTTGTAAATGAATTTTGAAATTTGCGTTTTGATATAACTATTTTTTCTGAACTTCTGTTTGTGATTTAAATAAATTCATTGCAAATATTCTACAAGTTTGATATTTACCCTATTTCTTATTCGACTCCGACTATGAAAATGGCACTTGAGATAAGATGAAACTGCTGTAAACTATTTTCCACACCACCAATCTGAGGAATCTGAGGTGGTGTCCCCAGAAGGCCTAGTCCAAAACGCAACAATGTGAGATGATGGCTTCAAAATGAATATTAGTGCCATTGACGAACAAATATAATTTTAGCATACACACCACAGAGGCTTAATCTCCTCCTTCTCCTTATCCAATTTAGTCACCGCTTACTCTTCCAATCCTTCCACCCCTTCTTCCTCTTCCAATTCTTCTACAGTTTCTTCCTCTGCCTCTTCCTGTTTTTGATAAATAAAGCAGTGGTAATGTAATAGATGCACCACAGATGAAGACAAAACGAAACCTCTCAATTCTGCGCCGCAGGCAAAAAATAAAAATAAAAAACTTGCTATTTTTTTTTATTTCTTCTGCACACTTTTGGTAATTAGGATTATTTATCGATTCGCCAAAGGTATGGTAAAGATCGGATGAACGATAGTCGAGTAATAAGGAAAACAAACAATTATGGACAGCACCGGTCGCAACGGTGGAGGGCAGTACTTCATAGGTTCAGAGTGTGTTATAGTCGGGCTTGACCGACTTTCTTACTTGTTTTATATGGATATATTTTGCAGATCTCGAGTGATTAGTATCATATTGTTAACTTATTATACTCTGTACCAGAGGTTATACTGTATACCAGCGGCACACAGAGTATAATAAGTTTGTGCTAAAGTATGTAACAGGCAGAAGGAAGCATCTCCGACCCTATAAAGTATATATATTCTTGATAAGCATAAACAGCCGAGTCGATCCGTTTGTCTGTCCATCTGTCTGATCAAACACTAGCTAAAGCTAAGCTAACTTCGCCTGTGCCGAAGTTTAAAAACACTTCCGATCCGCTTAGATCCCACATATAAGCAGTGTGCAGTCAAATGTAAGTAGTTAAAAGAATGCAGCCATTTGCTAAACATTAAAAGTGCAGGGACAGCAGGTGCAGATGGCAAGAACATAGACTTAGACTGTAGAGAAGGTAGATTCGAGATCTGAGATGGACGCATTCTTGGGCATTAGTTCCAATTGCATACTTGTGACAATTGGTGTAAGAAATGTTAGAGAAATGCATGCGTAGTGGACGAATCAGTATTGATCGAAACTGAACAGAAATCCACTATATCCACTGTTCCAAAACAGTTTAAATCTAAAATAAATTGTTCAAAATCTGCCTACGAGTAAAAACACAATAGGCAGAGGGAACTTTCAACAAATAGGTCTGTTTCCAGATGTGAATTAACGAGAAGTAAAGTCAAATTCTCAAACAAATTTTGAAGCAAAATTGAACTTCTGCTTTACTTCTAGCTTTTTTGTATGAAAATTTGACTTTACTTCTAGTTAATTCACATCTGGATACAGACCTTAAGATTATGCTAAGGAATTCCACTTTATTATGAAAGAGGCCAACTGGAGCTGGCCAAGGCTACTGGTGTCCCTCATTGATTAACTATTGCCATAAGAACCATATCCCAGAACTAATTCCTGGAATATTTGTCTTCCCCCTGCAATCAGTTGATTACTGCTGCTATTGCTGTTTGGCATAAAGTGGATGATTTCTAAAGTGTGTAAAATCAAACGAATCCTATGTACTTGTTTACGCTTCACCCTTGTCAATCCCCAACTTAATTCAAATCCTTGCACATTTCAAGGACTTTACGGAAACTCGCTCACTCACATTGTCTGTGTTTTACTTTAATCTGCTTCTCATCGTTTATGCTCTTTTTATCCACAGCTCTGGTCGGATGGACTCATCAAACTGGCCTACAGCCTGTCCCAGTTGAATGGTTCGGCCATCATGTTTCTGCAAAAGGCGCACACAAAGCTCTGTCTGCAGGTGGACAAGAGTGGACGGATCCCAGTGAAAAAGTAATTGCCAATTGTCCCACAGTGCTCGACTTTTGTGCACTGTGCGTCGAAGCGTTTGACAAATATTTGTTAAGTGTTGCCATTGAAGTAGACTTGAAAATTGAAATTTACGCCAATTTCTATTTCGCAATTTTCCTTTCTCCCTCCCCTTGACCGAAACGTGGCTCATGCATCATTGGCGCCGACAACAACAACAACAACAACTCTATTCAACGAACCGCATTGTCTGTTACCTATTGCCCGCTGCCTGATGCTTGACTACTCGGTCCGTGACCACTTTAGCATCATTAAACTTTTTGCGCAAAATAAAGAGGATCGGAAACGTGTCGAGAAGGCGCTGGACGTGACCGGTTTGCCATCCGGCAAGGTCGACAGCATATCGGTGTCAAAATTTCAATTTGAGGACTTTTACAATTTGTATAAGTATCTGACGCAGCGCTCGGAGGTGGAGCGATTATTTGACAGCATGTACGTACGGTCCTCACGTTGGGCGCCATTTTCATATTTTAATAATGATAAATTATTCCCTCAGCGTTGGCAACTCGAAGCGTAAGTGCATGTCCATTGCCCAATTGGTTGAGTTTCTGAACAAGACTCAACGAGATCCACGTCTGAACGAAATACTCTATCCCTACGCGAATAACGCCCGAGCCAAGGAACTCATCCAGCAGTACGAGCCCAACAAGTTCAATGCACAAAAGGGCCAGCTCAGTTTGGATGGCTTTTTGAGGTAAGTAGGTTGGAGGCAGACATGAGAATTACTCGTACTTGTTGCTGAGAGAGACAGAGAGAGTGTAAAGTAAGCGCAACAACCACTTGAGATGCCTCACACGTTCCCAGCCGCCTCCCCATCTGAGCACTTCTGGGCGTGACAGCTTATCAGAGTCACTTGAAGGTGCTCCAAACGCTGTGCTTGGATATGCATATGCATACGACGTGGCGGTGTTTGCTCTTGTGCAGTGCAGGAACGCACAGTTTACTGCCACAGCCAGCGTTAAGGACACGCCAGATGATGAGGCGGCCTTCAGCTCTCAAGCGCACAAGTAACAGCATTTAATTTGTTACTTAACCACTTGTAGTAGGTGGGTCTGAACCGTACTTGGAATAAACCCAAATCCCCTTATCTCTTAGGTACCTCATGGGCGACGATAATCCCATAATGGCTCCAAATAAGCTTGATCTCTGCGATGATATGGATCAGCCAATGTCGCACTACTTCATTAACTCGTCGCACAACACATACCTAACTGGCCATCAACTGACGGGCAAATCATCCGTGGAGATATACAGGCAATGCCTCTTGGCCGGTTGCAGGTGAGTCAAATGACGCGCCCCATTCATGTGGTCAGATGCTGGCCCTGACCTTCGTGTGGTGTGGCCTTCATACCACAAACACGCAACACACACGCACACACACGTATGTATCCAGGTGCTTGGGTTTTTGCTGCTGCGTTGGCTTTTAGTGCAACGGAAATTGCATGGTCGCCACTTTTACTACCAACATGATGCATACATCACAATTTATTGACGCAAATGTGGGTCCTGCCAAGGACATTCTGCTTTTTTGTTTGCCGACTGATAAACTCCGGCCATTTGATGGCAAGTTGTTCGGGAAATCAACATTTATTTTTATCACCCTCTAACATCCTTCAATTTTTTATGACTTTGTACAGATGCGTGGAACTGGACTTTTGGAATGGACGCACCGAGGAGCCGGTCATTGTGCACGGCTATACGTTTGTGCCCGAAATCTTTGCTAAAGACGTGCTGGAAGCCATCGCGGAGAGTGCATTTAAAACATCCGAATTCCCTGTGATATTGAGCTTTGAGAATCACTGCAATCCCCGACAACAGGTGAGGTGGGAAAACGATAGTTTGGTGAAAAAAGGAGAAGGGAGGGAAAAAGGAAGAGGAGGAAGGTAGAAGGACGGAAAAGGAAAGGATAAAGGAAGGAAGAAAAAAGGAAGGAAGGAAAGGAAGAAGGAAAAAAGGAAGAAAGGAAGGAAGGAAGAAGGAAGGAAGGAAGGAAGGAAGAAGAAGGAAGGAAGAAAGAAGGAAGGAAGGAAGGAAAGAAGGAAGGAAGAAGGAAGGAAGAAAGGAAGGAAGAAAAAGAAAGAAGGAAGAAGGAAGAAAGGAAGAAAGGAAGAAGGAAGGAAGAGAAAGAAGGAAGAAGGAAGGAAGAAGGAAGGAAGAAGGAAGGAAGGAAGAAAGGAAGAAGGAAGGAAGAAGAAAAAGAAAGGAAGAAGTAAGAAAAGATTAAGTAAAGGAAAAGAAAAAAGAATTAGAAAGAAGATAAGAACCTGGAAAAATGAAATCTTTAGAAATAAATTTGCTGCGCCCTTTGGCTAGATTTTTGTGCCCATCCCTGATTTGACTTTAACTTCTGCTAGAGTCGTTACTGATAGATCTGGTTGATCGTTTGGTTTGTGCTCTTTCCGTACAGATGGTTCTCTGTTATCATCCTTTAAAGTGCATCAATTTCAAGGTGCGGGTAGAAGATTAACCATTCCGTTCCTGCTTGCCAATACAATGCTGAAATACAAAAGCACGAAAGCAACTGAAGTACTAAAGTTCAAACATTTGACCCAAGAAATTGAATGCCATTACACAGACTGTAAAGAATTCCTGAAATGCCAAATCAACACTACAGATACCAGCTTACCGAAAAAGTTACTAGTCCTAAACCAACAACAACATACTTTATAGTGTGAGTGGTGATGGTGGTGGGGGGGGAGCACGCTTACCATCACCCTTTTGCCAAACAATCCGTCATACGGACAAAAGGCAAACACAAAACACAAACTCAGACACATGTGACGGAATTTGCCCCTAGTATAATGTTACTTAAAGACCACACAGGGAGCACAAGTTGCGAGTCCGCAAATCTCAGAAGCCACTCGAAAGGTAATTGCACGATGCTTCAGCTTCAGGAGAGATAATAACAAAGGCAAACTTTTTATGTGCGGTCAGGCCGGGGGAGGCCCGTCAAGACAAGAAAAGTTTAACCATTAAAAGTAGTAATATAAACTAAATTTACCACAGGGAACCCAACAAAGTAACAAGGTGCACGACGACGGCCACGTGCCTCATATGAATAGAAAAAGTTGTTATTATTATTTATTTCTTTCCCCTCCCCCCTCTAGGCTAAAATTGCCAACTATTGCCGCGAAATCTTTGGCGATATGCTGCTGGACAAACCAATGGACTCTCATCCACTGGAACCGAATGTGGATTTGCCGCCACCGGCCATGTTGAGGCGTAAAATCATTATCAAGAATAAGAAGAAGCATCACCATCACCATCATCATCATCACAAAAAGCCAACATCGACTGGGCAGGGAACACCAGCTGCCAGCAATAAACTGATGACGGCCAACTCAGGTGAGTGACGGCAAAGATTGTAAAGTTAATAGATGGGATAAGGAAAGGGTTAAAATTAGCTTTGGAGTTTTAGAATGCTGAAAATTTAAAACAATATTTATTAATATTAATAAACGATAGAAATAATACTGTGACGCTACAAATATTCAACAAAATGCCCAAAAAAATTATCATGATAAACGCCCTTCAAAGTATGCTATGAAAATTAGTATGAATAATTCAGGAAAATTTTTATTTTATACTAGCTGAATCCCGTCATGAGTTGCTACGCTCCCTTTCGACCTCATTTTCACCCATCTACATATGACATCTATCCACCTATACAGTTGTCCCGACACACTTCGGTTTGCCCAAAATAGACATAGTTATAGGCCGTGTGAAAAACATGACCATTCCAGATTTATGCAGCACACTTCCAGTGACTGTCGATGTGACTTGTTAATGGTCATCGCAAATGCAAGTTTCGTTGGAAACTGAATACGTTTAAACTTAAACTGCAAATCGGTTGGAGTCAAAGAAAATCGCCACAATCATATGGGTTTCCTTGTTTCGTGGAATAAAGATTTCGTAGCATAATGATTACAGATCCAATTTTAAGACAAAAATGTAATAAAAATTAGAAAGAGTTTCTTTGGATAATTAACGACTTAATCTTTGTTCTATGGAGAAATCTTTTGCGTTCTTAGCAAACAGTAGTGAGTAATATAGCCAGTGTGTTCTCGAAACAACAAACCCGACAAGAAATCCATTTTATGCCAGCTTTTTATATTAAAATCTTTTAAAATTATTGATTAACCACCAAAACACGGTCGAAATTTTGTCCTTGGCAATCGTCTCTTATCAACGCGTAGGTAACACTGACACACTTTGAGTGGTTTAGTCCAATATTCCAGTTGGAACACCAATTTCCGATCCTTATAAGATATTCTTGCATGGTGTCAGGAGCGGTATATACTTATGCAGGTATCCCTTGTTGATGTCGATCGAATGGCATATCGTGGGTATAAAGGGTGTATAGTTTTGTTCCCAGGACGCTTCCTTGAGGGACAACAGCGCTGATTGACCTTGTGTCTGGCACCTCTCCCTCTTGGACTACAGCAAAGGTCCGTCTAGTCAAGAAAAGTTTCAATTTATTTTGTGCAGCAGGCCATCGTGCGAGACTCTGTCAAGGAACACAGCTACTGTATACTCCTTTGCTTCGAATCCTTTCAATATGAAGTTTACGACTCTATTAAGCTGCTCCGGGGTTCCATGTCTCCTTCGAATTCCAAACTGGTTGGGTGGGATTGCTTTTTTGGATGTGCTATTAATTCGATAGGCCTGGTAGGTGGTTCTGTGGTCAGTGATCTGCTTCAAGCCTTGGTCCTTTGCTCATCTTGACCATGACACCATCTGGCATCAAAAGAACAAAGCTGGAGTTTACTGGGCGCTTATACCTTTTTGTAAGTTCCCAAATGGCATAGTTGGTACTCATATCCGGGCAGGCTTGTTTTGGTTAAGTATGGCAATTATCTTTTTAACCCTGTTTTAGACAAGCGATTGATTCTGGGATCCCTGGTAAGCACATACTCTCTTCTGAGCCTCGTTTTCAGACAGAGTATTGCTTGGGCAGCTGAATGTAGTTCGGATCCGCTCTGATACTGCGTTCCTGAGACTAGGCCAGGTGGAGCAGCGCACCAAGCAGCGTCATGAATTTTATTCTTGAAGATTTTGAGCGCTTCTTCAATGTCCTCTGAAGACTCGATCTCCATGTTCAGATTGATTATTGCCTCCAGGTCCTGCATGACTTTTTCTTCAAGGAAAGTTGCTGGACTACCTCGCAGGATACCGGTACCTCGGTTTATCTCGACCAAAGAACTTACCTTGAAGACGTATATAAGAGGTGTGGACAAATTAATTCAGCCTAAGGCATAGAAGATGAACTGGCTGCTAAACGCTAGCAAACTATCTTTTAGAAACAAGGTACTAATCTATAAAAGTACTAGCAGATAACCCGGCTTGCTTCGCTACGCTGCCGTCAGTTAAGCTATTTAAACCGATATCGGTATCAGTTTTTCTTTTCCGGCTTGGGGGGAAAATTCACAAATAGGAAAATACTTGACGGTATCTTACATAGATCGGCTCAAAGCAGAGATTAACTCTTATGCCCCGCCCGCGGTTAAAAATAAAGTCATACCTGACATTTCCGATCTTGGTGGTGGACTTTTGAAAATTAACCAACCCAATTTAATAAATTGAAAATGGTTCCACCAATAACCATTCCTCAAAGTTTCATTGCAATCGGGTGAACGCTATAATTTTTCTAATTTCGCGGTTTGTGCACCATTTTCCGCCCATTTCTTCAACCTAGAAACCTTCCCGGGCAAGCGTCCAACCAATCCCCAAAGTTTCACCGATATCAAAAATTTGGAAAATATCGCGGTTTTTGGGCCATTTTCCGCAAATTCTTCAACTTAGAAACCTTTCCGGGCAAGCGTCCACCATTCCACAAAGTCACTTCAAAATCAAAAATCATGCAAATATTGCGTTTTTTGGACCATTTCCCGCCCATTTCTTCAACTTAGAAACCTTCCCGGGCAAGCGTCCAACCAATCCCCAAAGTTTCACCGATATCAAAAATTTTGCAAATATCGCGTTTTTTTGGTACCATTTCCCGCCCATTTCTTCAACTTAGAAACCTTCCCGGGCAAGCATCCAACCAATCCCCAAAGTTTCACCGATATACAAAAATTTGCAAATATCGCTGTTGCGGACCATTTCCCGCCCATTTCATCAACCTAGAAACGCCCAACCAATCCCCAAAGATTCACCGATATTAAGAATTTTGGCAAATATCGCGGTTATTGGACCATTTTCCACCTCCAGGTCCACCTCCAGGTACGCCTCCAGGTCCAGGTCCCGCACACAACCAGGTACAATAAAAAACGGCAGCCCGAGTTGAACTGAATATTTTTATAATTTTCACAGTCAGGTCATGGCCACCTTTATAATCCAGATATCTTCAACCCACTCAACCTTTACCCACCAATTTCCAACAATCTTTGAAAATGAGTTTGATCCCGATCGGATGAAAAACAAAATAGGTGCATACAAAAGTTTTCTGCGAATTTTCCTCATTTCGCGACAGAATTTTCCAAAACCTGATCTTAGTACTCACTTTCAGCATATGATCAACCTACTGAAAAAAATTCAGCTTCCTATCTCTTATGGTTTGGGCTGTACAGCGGTCACCAGTGAGTGAGTGAGTCAGGTTGAACAGTTTTATATCTATAAAAGTATTCTCTCACCTGCATGGAGATATGAACTACAGGTATAAGGCATAGCAGCAAAGTCGCACCTGAATCGCAGAAGAATTCTGCAGGCCAAAATACTAAAACGCATAACCGGGGATCAGTGGTATATGAGGAGGAGAATTATTGAAGAAAACCCCCAAGTCGATAGGGTGGGCGACGTTTTTAATAAAGAAGCCGGAGCCTACATGGAGAGACTGTATGCCCACCCAAACCAAAAAAAAGTCACAGTTCATAGCGTGGCGCAGTAGGCGGTCATTCCATTTGACAGCTCAGCTTATATTATTTCTGATTTGAGTATGTTTGAAAGAAAAACGGTTCGGTTTTTCTAGAAATAGAAACCATTCTCTTATTGTTGTTTATGACGACGAATTTTGACTGGCACTAGCGTATTACCTAGCTACCAGAAGTGAGTAATATCGCCAGTGTGTTCTCGAAACCACAAGTCCGACAAGAAATCCATTTTATACCAGCGTTTTTTTTAAATTTTTGATTAACCACCACAACCACGCAGATTGGCCAATATGTAGCCTAAAACAAGGTCGAAATTTCGAAAAAAACCTTTAAGTTTCGTATCTTTCCACAAGTCCACCTAGTTCCACTAGCCATTCATTTTACTTTAAGATTTGTTCTTCTCACAAAATATCGCATCTATTCATTTCAATATCTTTGTTGCCAGAGCGCCAGCCAACACATGCATTCTCATCTCTGTTCAACCTGGCGTATGCGTAATGTTTAGTGAGTTATGTTCTTGTTGTCGGTTGTTTGGTTTGCCACATATGTTACGCCATCGAAGCACATGGCCCTAGCCCGCCCGCCCCCTACTCCATCACACCCTGATGGAAAAATGCAAATGAGGCAACGAGGCAGCAGAAGCAGCAGCTGCAAAATACAAAGTTCGCAGGAAAACCCTCTGCTCTTTGATGGAAAATTTTTGAGAAAAACATGTGAAACAGTAGTCCGCTTCCCCCGTTATCTCCTGCCAATTATATACATGCAAGTTGAACATTTTCCACCATTTCCCTCTCGTATAAAGTTTTATTTGTATTTTGCATATAAATTTATTTAGTTGCCTTTGGCCACTCGGATACCCCTCGTGTGTGTCCTGTAGGACCCATTTGCATGCACAACTGCACAGCTCGCCCAGGGGCCTGACATTTGTCGCCTTCCTCCAACAACAACCCGGTTGGCTCATGAATTGCAAAAAGCCAATTTATAAATGCAAATGACTTTTGCCACTGGCTGCAGCCGAGATCCCCGTTCAGCAATTGCAGCATAATGTGATTAATATATATTTTTATTTTATTAAGCAATATTTTCCTTTTTTTATCTATTTTCAGTGGACGCCAAGGCAGCTTCAGCCGCGGCGGCGCAACAAGTGAATGCCACGGGGCAGGAAGACGGCGCTGTACGCACCAGCACCGCAAATGGTGACATTGTTAGTGGGGCAGGACATGCCCCTCCATTGCAAGTGAGTACAGTTATTGTGTGAGAGGGGGCGTGACTCTGTTGTGTCTGTAATTGCATTTAATAACACACACACACACACACAACACATCGAGAGCTTCCGACTCGGTTGATTTGTAGTTCTGTTTTTGTTGATGATGATTGTCAACGGGGGGAGTCCGAGTCCGAGTCTTTGTTTACTTACTGTGTTTGCATACGCAATAATCATGATGACAACACACGTACAGAGATCCATTCCTCACCCACACATGTGTGGAAACATAGATAAATGAATGTGCGGCAATGCATGGAATGGTGTGTGCTAGTGTGTGGTTAATGCCCACTGACAGTCAACAAATTGTGAACTATGGAAATGAATAAGGATTGTCCTCTGATGTGGTTAGAAAAAGTCAAAAGTCGCAAGGCATTGCTGAAACATTGAAAGGAGCTGACAAAGCCAAAAGTTAGAGGCAAGCCGGAAAACGGAAAAGAAATTCAACTTTTCACCCAAAGATGACCTCAACTGGTAAAACAATTTCGAGTTCACTCAAACTTAATTTGGTATCCTTAGACAGACACTTGGAATTAAAATCTTTTAAAAGAAATCAGTTTAGGCTTTTACACAGACTTCCCCTTCATAGCCACTGCCGTCAACTTCTACAGAATTTGTTATAGAAAGCCAAATGTCAAGGGTTCGGCATTCTCAAAACGTTCATGGCGTTTTTTGTTCAACCAATGTTCCTATATTTTCGGAGAAATAAGTGAATCGGAATCAGAAAGAAATCTTCTAACTCATTAAGCAATTTATAGCGTCAATCAGTAGTCGAAATTCCTCAGAAATTATGTCCACAAAAAGAAGTAAAGACATCCTAAATTTAATTCAATTTTGATTTACAACCAAGGCAACAAGTTTAAAAGCCAATTCCCAGCTAGTTTATTACCTTGAAAGCATTCTATTAGCTTCGCGCATCTAAGACTTCTTAGCAAGTCCTTCATAAAATCTGAAATGTCATTTTATTGAAAGTTTGCCACAATCACGTTCTTCGTTTTCTTATTTATCCTACGTCAAGAACGCGAGAAGGGATTCACATACACATATGCATGTGTGTGCTGGCAATTACAAGTGCAGATTGTCTTTGAAGAAAATGTGCGTTTGTTTACGGCTTTATTTGCTGAAAGAAATAGTTTAAGTTCAGTAAAACTCACCATCATTTTCAGAGAGCAAATCCAGTTGATTTATTTTCGGTTTTATATCCTTAAAATTGTCCAGTTTTTGTAACTCATTAAGGGAAGCATATCTGACCCTATAACTTATATATCGAGCTGAGTTAATTTAGTTATATTCGTCTGTCCGTCTGTTTCTTTGCTATCTCCTCCTTTTTTCCTCCAAAACCTATTTTGTTTTTCATGGAAACGTCTTCAAACTTTTTTAAGCTGTCTTTACACTTATCATATATCTCTAAAGAGTTTCTCTGACGATAGTGTAATAACAAGGCAAAAAGCTCTAAATATTTCGAAAATGTAGACTTCTTTGATGAAATAGGACAGGTTCTATTTGATAAGAGTTTCTTTTTAGAGAAATTTGACAACCGACTATTTAGAGTTGTATAACAAAACAGCTTTATATATTAGTTTTCTAAGCTTTTTCATAATTTTATCAACTTTGATCAAAATCGGACAACTACTACATATAACTATATAGCTGTTATATAAAAGTTAGATCTGAAAAATTGTGTTGTTTATTTTAAATGGAAACGTCCTTAATTTTAGCTTTTAATCATTTCCGGGATGCAAACCATTCGGAAATAAGAACTGGATTAGTGATTCACAGAGTTTACAAACCGCTGGTTCGTCTTAGCACATGGTTTTTGAAGACAACTGTACCTAGGTTTCGGTTCGGTTATTATATATTTATTGAAGGCCTATTCCCGTTTTCGCAGAAAATCCCGATCTTTCCTTAAATCTGCTCGAAAAGGAATTTTTCCGAACTCTCGAAACTAAAGCACTTGGAAAAATGCCAAAAAAACGCAATTTATGTGTTTGGATCGGCCGAAATTTTGTCAATTCTCAACACTTAAAGCGTGTCCTTAACTTTAACGACACTTTTTTTATGAATCTGCACGGAAAGTTTTTTTCCGGATTTTTTTTTTTAATTTCAAAAACAATCTCAACCCTTAAAGCCTGTACTTAAGGATAACGTCCCAAATTTTGCATCTGTTTCGATGGTCAGGCAGTTTAAAAAGTTGGCATATTCGCATTTCGTCCTATATTTCGACGAGACTCAAGTCCTAAAACCCTTCTTAAGTATAAAAACCTGAATTACTCTTAAATCTGCGCGTATTTTTTCCAAACTTTTGAAGATAAGGCAGTCCGCAAACCGAAAACTTATTTCTGTTCTTGGGTCGCCCTTAATTTTACCCCATCTCAACTTTGAAACCCCTTCCTTGAGTACATCGTCGCCACTTATCCTTGCTTGGAAAGTCAGCTTCTGTCTTTTGAAGTTGCGGCAGATCCGAAATGAAGTCAAAAACTTCTTTCTGTTCATTTGATCGCCCTTTACTCCACCGGTTCTTAACCCTCTATGCCCGTTCTTAAATGTAACATTCTGAAATGTCCTTAAATCTGTTTGGAAAGTTATTTTTTTTGAACTTGAGAAGGTGCGGAAAAGGCGAAAAACTATGATTTCTAAAGTAAACATGTGAATAGGTGTGGCTCAGCGGCTAGTGTGTGCGATCGCTGAGCAAGAGATCGTTGGTTCGATCCCGCTTCGGAACATCTATTAAAAAGTTTTTTCTTTGAATAAACTTACACACCCGGTCACCTCACAGCTGTTGGCGCCAGCTTTTGTAGTAATTAGACACGAAAACTTCTCAAACTGCCGTTCGGATTCGGCTTTAAACTGTAGGTCCCTTTCTCTCGTGCGAAAATTAGAAGCACAGAAGCCAAGAGATTGAGAGGAGCTCGACTTTGGCCCTTTGGGGCTGTGTCAAGCCATTTTACAAAGTAAATATGTGACTTTTTAGCAATTTCGAAATAGAATTCCTAGAAATAATTTTTATAGTCCATAATGATTTCACTTTGAAAGCCATGCTCCTGGCTAATGTTGGATTGGGGTGAAGTTGCACGACAGAATATTGAGAATATCGTCCTGTAAATGGAAATGGGATACCCACACTAATCGATTTGCAACTTCCAAATAATGTTTGGCAGCTGCATAGATCCAGCATCGATGAGCACTTTGGTTAGTGACATAATTAGAATTTCGTACATTTTTACGTCTAAAAACTTGTCAGTGAACAGAGCTGAACCGAACCGTTTTGATTTGTGGTTTTCGTTTCGGTTCAGCAATTCGAAGGGTCGCCGTTTCGGTTTGCGGTTCTGCTTATCAGCTGGTTCGGTTCGGAACCGGTTTGCATCCCTGATATATTTTAAGTGCTTTCGCACATTCCTACAAAGTTTGAAGTGGTCGACAAGTCCTTAACAAAACCAGGGCTGCAATCTAGCCGAACCGAACCTGAACCGGAAAAATTTTATTATAGCGGCCTCAACCCGAAAAAAACTGAACAGGGTTCGGTTCAAAAAACTATTTTATTTTTCAATTTATGCAAATTTACAATGTTACCAATGTAAAAGTACTTCTGGTTTCTGATCTCGCAGAGCTTTAGAATCGAAATAGACTACATGAGCCTGATATCGTGATTAGAACACAAATGTTACCGAATGAGGAAATTAAAATTTGTCGAGAATATCTAGAACAGCGATGTTCAAGAAGAGCGAGGCCAAAAAGTGAGAGTGTATTGGTGTGCGATATCAAAGCGACACAGCCCAGCTTTGAACTGCCCTCAACGATGGCTGGGCAGCGAATGAAGGCAAAAAGAGCTCTGCTTACGCTCATATCCCCGACTGCGGCATGCGGTCGGCTCGTGTGCGTGTAAATAGCCGATTGCGCTCGGCCTTTGGGGGCTATGGAGGAACATCGCTGATCTAGAATAATCTGCGAGGGATTCGAACTCGTAATATACTGAATTTAGATATGATTTTTGAAGCGCATCTTCTCTAAGTATTATCCAAAAAACGATAGAATCTCTTATAAAAGTGACTTAAGTCATTTATTACCCAAACCTTTTTCCAATCTATTGTTTTCAGGTTTGGGAGGTCATAAGTTTAAAAGGTTCGAATTGTTCGAAAAAAACTTGAACCAAACCGGTTTTACAGGGTTCGGCTCTAGCCCATTATTCGGCCCTGATAAGAAGTACTACAAGTGAGAATTTATAAGTGAGCTTTTTAAACACTTCGCACAAGAGTTGACCTTCTTCTTTAAGTGAGGCTCATATTTGACAAAGATGAAAAAAAACAAAATGCGCCTTATTTTTAAACAAGTGGCGTCTGTCGGCGTCGCTTTTTGGCTCGAGAGCCACTTTCCTAGAGGAAAGGTGGTACTAAAAAGGCTTAAAAAATTTAAGTTTTAAGAAACACACGGAGTCCACAAATAATTAGGTGATAAATAAAACAATTTGATTGGATTTCGAAGTAGGATAAATTGAGTTTTCCTATGTTGTATCAAATCATCTACACTCCATTAACCAACTCTTAGTGTTCATTTTGATTCTGATAGACTTTCCACACCTCAGGTGAAGCTTAAACGAGACATGGACATATACCAAACTAATACCAATTTATGCCTAATTGTTTGCCCAACTTTCATCAGCCCACTCCCCCGCTTCAGGCCGAAAACTGTGTTAGTTTAGCTAGCATAATGTATTTTAATTTGATTGCACAGTTTTGGCTATTAGAGCGCATTATTATTAATGATATGCTGAGGAGGCAGGGGCAGGTTTAATGCGCGTTGCATAATAAATGGCAACCAGGCACACATAGAGAGAGAGAGAGAGAAAGAGCTTTGGCTAGCAATTTGTAAATCAACGCTAATGGAGGCGGTCGCAACACACACACACACACACACACACAGTACGCACACATGGGAAACATTCACAATGCATTTTGGGGCTCATTAGCCGCTAGGGAAAACCGCTAAGGTTGAGCACAAGAGCAAGTGCAGCAAGGACATGGCAGCCTGTCACAATTACAGAGTCGTAAGACTTTTTATAAATCGATTCGAAAGTGACGTGATGTTGATGTGGACCCAAGGGGGTAGGGGTTAGAATGAATAGTTGTTGTTTATGCAATGCACTCCATTGTATGCTTTCCATTGAAGGGAAACACAATCTGCTGCATTTTCTTGCTGGCATTATCTACAGGAATGACGGACACTAAAAGCAACAGACACACACACACACACACACAGAATAATGGGGTTTTATTTCCCTCCACAATGGGGTTTCTTCGTGGACAATCGTAAGCCACAATTGACTACTTTTGCAGTTGGAGGTAAATGGAACGAGTTGAGATAAAAGATGAAATTTTCTCGGAATTTTTCACAGAGGTGGATCAACCGCTATTCACACTGCTATCAAACAGTACTCAACGGCAAGCGGAAAATATAAAAGCCATTAAATTTATGCAGACAGAAAGCCAAACAATGTTCAAGCAACCTTGATATGATGCAGCGAACACTCAATGCAGAAATGAAAAAAATTTAGATACTGAAAAAATAGGAAAGGCACTTTGTCGTAAAAAGCCACGGCTTTGCTAGAAGCTCAAGGAAATGCAAATTTCTAATGCAGCCACTGGCACCCCCGTAATAATGTGCGTATGAGTAGGCTGCGTTAGGCTTATTTTACTCAAGCTACTCGAGAAAAAGAGACAGAATCAGACAAATATACAAAGGCTACATCAACAAAGCGATCAGCCTTTTGCCTTCAGCCGTTTTCGGCTGTGTATCAATTTCAACACAGCAAGATGCAATTCATCAAGCTGTCGATTTACTCCAGCGATGGTGAAGCCTGGTCCGTAGGGGCCGAATAAGTTTCGCTATCCACACCGATACGAGCCGAACGCATGCCGAGGCTTGCACAAAGAGAGCAAACTGCTCTTGTAGGTCAGAGCTTGTTTGGCGTCGCTTTATTTACGCCAGAGGCAGGCAAAAAATACATTTACATTTTTGCATTGGTGTGTGTGAGAGCAGCGCAAAAATTGCTCTCAATTTCAGTAGCAACGCCCCGCGCAACGCAGCGGTGCTTACAGCTTATTCTGTGGGTGTGGAAGCAGCGCTGCTTTGAGATTTTTTCGTATGCACACGAGATAGCAATGTGCCTGCCTCTGATTTACGCACACCAGAGATATGCACTTGTGCACTGCATAAGTACTTCATATTTTTGCACCCGAGTGTCAAAAACTCTCCAACAAAATGTCGCAGTCAAAAAATAATCTAAAGGCGATTTATCCCACGATCTAGGCGGCCAATTGACGGGCCCCAAACGTGAAATATTCAACGAACTTGGCTCTCAAGTGGGCCATTGTGTGCGTGCTGTGTGGCATGTGGCACCGCCTTGTTGAAACCACACCAAACAGTGCATTGGCAGTTCTTGCAATGCTTCTGGCTGCTCTTCACACCAAATACGGCAACTTTGTTTCTTCACGTATCCATTCTACCAGAAATGAGGTCGTGTGGCTTCAATTCTTGCACCAGCTGTATTTTAAAATGTTTTATACCCAAATCCTTTCGCAAAATTTTCCACGTAGTGGAGTAACAGAAGCCCAATTTGCTGCAAACGGCGCCGAATCGATAATTCACGGTCATTGACAACACTGGCGGATACAGCTGCAATATTTTCATCTGTCCGCACTCTTCGTATGCGTGTTGATGGTTTAATGTCCGATAATGTAAATTTGGTGCTTTATTTAGTCACAAGATTTTGAATAGCCAGCCGCCTTAGAAGGTCGCATAAAGTGAAACATAAAATGGAAGAAATGCACGATGCTCTTTCTTAACCGAGCATGAATTTTGATAGTAATTTTGATTGTAAGTCGATTCAAGTTTAAATTATAGACCAAACTGTATATGTTTGACAGTAACATGTGACACAAAAACAGCTGAGCTGCTAAAAACAGTGTTGCCAAAAAGAAAGTTGGTTAAAAAATCACCCTTTACAAAGAGAGTAAACAGCTCTTTAGTCAATTGCCAGCGATCGATGAAGTAGGTCAGAGCTTGTTTGCATCGCTTTATTTACGGCCCTCTATTATACACTATCAATTTGTGGCTTCGCTCTTCTTCTCAAACCCTAATTTACTTGCTTTCCAGTGCATCTCTCTCAAAAAGTAACTAGTTCGGCTAGCGTCTGTGTGAAAAGCTGGAGTCATTTCGGCTCCTCAGGTCTGCTCTTGATGTGAACGATTGGTTGAGCCTTCAGCTAAAGCTCTCAGTTCTTAATATTAGGCTGAGGGCCTACCTTGTTAGTTGTATTGTGGTCTGAGGAAAGCCAATTGCTTGTTCTTGCACATTTACAGTATCTGTATCCTCACCCTAAAAGTGGTGCATCCATTTTATTCTTATTCTTATATGTAGAATTTCGGACTCTCTCGCACTGTTGTGACCAGGCTACAAAAATATCTCTTGGTAGTATTCAGAATTTGTAGGGTATAATTTTTGCTGAACCGAACCGAAATAATGGGTTCGGAACAGGTCAAGCTTCAATCACATTCGGATCAGTTTAAGATTCGGTTCATAGTGAAAAATTTGTTGGAATTCCGGGTTTGATTCGGTTCGGTTCATAAACGATTTGCAGGCCTGTCTTAAAGTATCTGAAAAGTTTTTGAATTCCGTGGTCTTTTACTCAAGTTATGACACTTACAAAAAAGGCAAGTTTCAAAAAATGTCATAAAATAATACTTGCCTCGAATCAAGTAGTTATTGTTGTTTTAGCGGCTGGGAAGATTGTACGTATAGGTAGAAAGAAAGAACAAGAGAAGTAGGAGGGTAAATAATTAGAGGGATGTAGAAGCCAGTAAGGCACCAGGTCGAGGAAGGAAGCTGCCTCTACTGGGTGGATCCCAGAGCTCGCAAAAAACTCTCAACACTTTCCAAGTGTCGGCAAAAAACAGTTTGGTTACGGACACAACGAAGGCAGGGAGCGAACGACAGTTTCAGTTCTGTTTTTGCTCAATTCTGTTGCTTTCAGAGCAAAGACCGCATTTTTCGTTCCTGTTTCTCTCCTGTCTTTCACTGACACTTTTGCCGAGAGCATACTTCCTAAGTGTTTTTTGCGTATGTATATGTGGTTGTGTGTTGCGCTCGTGTGTGTCTTTATATAACGAGCGTCGCACATACAAACAGCAAACCAAACGCACAAAACAAAAAACACTTTTTGTAGACACTTATTGTGTTCTGCTCACTTGCAGACTGTTGTTTAGTGAGCGGTAGCTCAAAACAGTTGCAGTCGCAGGTTGTCGGATGACCGACACATTTGTTTTGCTCAACCGAAAACATTTAAGGGGCACACCTAGTGTAATGGCCTAAAAAAGGTGATTTTTGGGAATTTTTATTAAAAAAAATACTTTATCAATTATTTCAAAATTTTAAGAATATATTTATACATGTTTCAAGAATATACAGTGAAATTTTTGAAGAAAAAAATTGAATATTTTTTAAGTTATAGTCGATCCAACGGCGGAGGTCTCATCGAGTGATCCGGCCTTCCGTGGATGAAATCAAAAAAAAAAATCCGTTAAACTAGTTATGTCTGTACAATGACCTAGATAAAAAATAAAAATTGACATAGGCGGCATTTAAAAAATATGAATTTTACCCAAAATTGGTCGTTTTGGCCGCAAAATTCGATTTTTGATCAGATCAAAAAGAGGTATTACGGAGAACTATATTGAACAGTAAAAAATGATAGTGACGGATCTTGTTTTTGAGTAATCACTGCAGAAAATTGGAAAATGCTGTTTCGAGAAAAACGCGTTTAAAGATAAAAGCGTCTCTCGAGCGGCTGCTCTTAAATTGCTATAACTCAAAAACTATTTGAGATATCGATTTGAATTTTAATATGTTATTTTTAAAGGTGTAATCTACCGAAATATGAAAACAAAAAAAACGATTTTTTGAAATTTATAGGTGTGCCTTAACAGAAAACACATGAGATGCGAGAAAAAGTGTTCCGCTCAGTGAGAGTCCGCTTGTGCTGCGTATGTTTCTGTTTTTAACTGAGGCTGGTCGAGCTGTGGTGGATCCAAAGGTCTAAGGGTGTGAGAACAGTGGGGTCAAGAGGGCACTCGAAGAGGTGTCTGGTATGTATGGTTGATGCGGGTGAGGTAGCTGCTTAGCAGCTTGCATTTCCCGGATCTGAGCTGCGCCAGCGAAGCCCTGGTGGGTAGCGGTAGTGCCTTCTCCGTTTAGACTATGGTCGGTGGTCTTCCTCCTAGGACAATGTTGGTCCGATATGAATCTTTTGCAACAGTGACGGTGTTGGTGTGAGCCTGTTTCTTTGCCTCCGCGCAAAATTCCAATGTACAGGGGCCATCTCCTAGGAGCTGCCTGACAGGGGACATCTCAGTCCTGAGGCCAAATCGTACTGCCTGAAGCCGTCTGGTCATGATTTGTTGGGTGCAGGCTTGATTGGGATGGGACACGCAGTGGCATCCAATCAGGAATTGCTGCGCGAGGAGCTTGTTGCGGAGGTGTACTGGGAGGACATCAGTGGGACATCCCGTGGCAACTCTCAGCGACGCGTTCTGAGCCAGCTTGGGTGTCGCTAATAGGCGGGGATCAGATGGGAGCTGCATAGTTGGGAATCAAGTAGTTATGTTCGGTGCTATAAAAAATCGTTTACGCTTGCAGACTGATTAAAGTATCCATGTAATGCCGACGCATAAATCAAGTGAAACCAAAATCAGTTATGCATTTCCTTTTGCTTCCTAGATCAACATGATCCATGGCCTAGAAAGAAAGGTAGAAGAATTGATAGAAGTAGTTTTTCTAAGACCAGCATCATGAACCATAACTTCCGAAGGTGAACCGAAAAATTGACATAGAGCGGTTTTAAGAAATATCACTTTTGTTGGTTGATTCAAAAAACTATGTAGAAAGGCAAGAATAGAAGATTTCGGACTTCCAAGCTGAAATTTTAGTGCTAAGAGCACCACAGCTGTCTGTTTTTTGTGCCGCTTTTGCCTTGCTCGAGATGATTGTGATTAATATTTTTTACTCTTTTCTATTTAGCAAATCCGGCAAAGCTCTAAGGATAGCACTGGCTCTTCCGACTCAGAAAGCTCTTCGGATGATGAATCCCTGCCCAATACCACACCAAGTCTACCAAGTGGCAATGAACCACCACCGGAGAAGGCACAAAAGGAAACCGAAGCTGGTGCAGAGATCTCCGCCTTGGTCAACTATGTGCAACCCATACATTTTAGCTCATTTGAGAATGCCGAGAGTAAGTGTATCAATCTAGTCCCCCCAAGTACTTGCCCTTTAATTCATTACTCTAACCAAACAGAAAAGAACCGCTGCTATGAGATGTCCTCATTTGATGAGAAACAGGCCACCACCCTACTTAAGGAACGTCCCATAGAGTTTGTCAACTATAACAAGCATCAGTTGTCACGGGTTTATCCGGCCGGCACTCGCTTCGATAGCTCCAACTTTATGCCGCAACTCTTCTGGAATGCTGGCTGTCAGTTGGTGGCTCTCAACTTCCAAACCCTAGACCTGGCCATGCAACTTAATTTGGGTATCTTTGAGTACAATGCACGTTCCGGTTACCTACTCAAACCGGAGTTTATGCGACGCTCAGATCGTCGTCTAGATCCTTTCGCTGAGAGTACGGTGGATGGCATCATCGCTGGCACTGTCTCTATAACCGTACTCTCGGGCCAATTCCTGACGGATAAGCGTGTGAATACCTTTGTGGAGGTAGATATGTATGGTCTGCCCGCGGATACGGTACGCAAGAAGTTTCGTACCAAGACCGTGCGGGATAATGGCATGAATCCGGTGTACGACGAAGATCCGTTTGTGTTTAAGAAAGTCGTCCTACCGGAATTGGCCAGCATACGCATAGCGGCCTATGAGGAAGGTGGCAAGCTAATTGGACATCGTGTTTTGCCCGTAATTGGCTTATGTCCCGGCTATCGTCATGTGAATCTACGTTCGGAGGTGGGTCAACCCATTGCGCTGGCTTCGCTATTTCTGTGTGTGGTGGTCAAGGACTATGTGCCCGATGATTTGTCCAATTTTGCCGAAGCCTTGGCAAATCCCATCAAATATCAAAGCGAGTTGGAGAAGCGTGACATACAGTTGTCGGTGTTGACGGATGAAATTGAGGATTTGTCCAAGTCATGTAAGTAGAGTAGACAACGAAGAAGTAGCACAGAAGAAGAGAACCCTCCTCCAACAGTTGTTTGTAGTTGACAGTTGCAATTTTTAATTTCCTTTCTTTTCTTTCCACTTTTTCTTTTTGTAACTTTCGGTTAAAACTTTTGGATTTTGGATTTGGTTAAAAAAAAAAAACAAAAACGCACCTCAACACTACCCACCACCAACACCCACCACACAAAACGGTTAACGGACACATAAACTGCACTCCTTGTCTCCCTCCTCCCTCCCTTTCCCACCTTACTGCTCGTATCTGTCTCTGATCCTCCAGTCGTTTTCGTTCAAGTAGGTGGCCAAAAGAAAGAACTACGCCCCGTCGAATCGCTAGCCACTTCACCCAAACATCGTGCCAGCTTCTCAGCTGCCGCCGCTTTCAGCATTGAGGTACCCCAGGATCGTACAGACGGCATTAGCGGCCACCACCGCACCACCGAAGACAGTGTCTCCTCAATGGCACCCAGTAGTATTCAGCATCAGCATTCTCTCGATCAATCTGTGAGCACTTCCATACGTCAGGTGGAGTCCTCACAGTTCGATGTGGATCTGGTGGTGGCTGAACCACTGGACAAAATACTCGAGCACAAATCGGTGCGCGAGAAGCGTCTCGAAATGGAAAAGAAACTGGAGTCCATGCGCAAGAAACACGACAAGGAGAAATTGAAGATCGCCGGCCAGAAACTTAGTCCCCAGGAGGGTGGCAAAAAGCCAAAATTCACCATCACCAACAAGCTAGTGAAGCGCCTGAGCAACAAGAGTCTGTAAGTGTGCGGGCGGGTTCGTAAGTGGGGACGCTGCACTGCCAGACGACGCCGTTGAAATTAGTAATTGTCTCTCTCCGAACAGTGAACCAGGCGTCGAAGTGCCACCCTGTCCTTTGGATCTGGGCGATAGCAGTGAGGAGAGTGCCGGTGCCACTGAGACGGGTGAAGAGTTGGCCACCAGCAGTAGTTTAGATACACAGGAGTCACGACTGCGTTGCGCCTGTCGCGAGTACACGGCTCAGTATCGTGAGCTGCAGGAGAAGTACCATGAAGCCATCTACACAGCGGCTGAAAAGGTGCTCAAGGCCTCACAGACCAGTCAGAGTAAACAGCTAAAGGCCTCGCTGGATAAGGTGACGGGCGAGGTAATGCATCAATTGCAGGAGGCGCGACGCAATGAGGTTAAAACTTTGGCCACAGTGCACAGAGATCGCGATGAACTGGTCAGGTGAGGGCAGAAGAGAAGAGTGTAAAATGAATTGGTACCTAATTGTGGTTTTTTTTTCCTTAGAATGAAACGCGAGGTGGCCAGTTCGGTGGTGGAACGTGGTGTAGCGGAACGTGTACGCCTGAAGCAGACTTTCGACAAGCGCACGGATGAGTTACAGAAGCAACACGATGCCGTGCGTAACGCTTTGGCCGAGCATCGCTCAAAGGTACTTCAAACTGACTTATCTATAATCGAGTGTTTTCAAGACCACAAACTTGAAGATTACAAAAGACCAAGGCCTTGGGGTTTGATAAGTAAAAGTAAACAACAGAGACTCAATATTTCCAAGAAATCAGTTAGTAGATTTAAAGTTCGGTAATGATTCACTCGACTCATTCTTTCGAAAAGTATAACAGCAATCAATAATTTCTTATGAAGTTTAGAAATCTAGTTGCATCTTTTGTCCAGTAATCACTGAAGTCTCATTACTTCAGCATTTGCAATCAATTACACCTGTGTTTTTTTCTGTTCCAAGCTCTTCTCTTGCTCTTCTCATTTTCCTGATTCATGGAAGGAATCATTTGTTATCCCTTTCATCCCTTCCCTTTTTATACCCTTGCAAAAAACATCAAGGATACACCACATAAAGTATATTATATTCTTGATCAGCATGACGTGCTGATTGATTTAGCCCTGTCCGTCTGTCCGTCTGTTTTTATGCTATCGGTCGAGCCGAAGTTAACTTTCCCCTATTTTTTGTACTGCTTCATACATCGAGCTTCGTTTCGAATGCCGTTTATCAGCTGTTTCCATAGTAGCCATGTTGTTTTCGACATCCAGTTTTGATACTTTATGCCTCAGATTTTCCTTATAACGATTCTCAAAACGTTGGCACGAGATTTCCTTCGGTAATAGAATTTGATCGTCGTTCTGCTGTTGTTCCTTGTCTAGCACAGAATTCGACTGTAAGAGGCATGTGGAATGAGTATACTTTGCTCTGCAATTTCCATGTCTCTTAGATACTTTTCCCAGCACACCACAACTGCGCAGTAGTCGATTATTAATCAGGTTTCTTTTGTGCTGAAATTAAACTTACCATTACAGACACTGTTTGTTCTACCGTTCAGTATCTTTAGGCCCAGGCATTCACACTTATTTATAAAGTGGTGACCATTTCATAAGATCTCTTGATTTTTCTAGCTTTATTAGCATATTTGGTCGATTGTGATTCAATAGGAGTCTGTTCCATGCCGATTCTTGCGTTGAACTCACCCATAATCATGACGGTTCTATTGTCAAGCTGAATTAGGGTATCGTACAACTTATTGAAATAAGCCTAGCAACTGTTACAGTTTAGATATACCGGAGTAATTTTATGGAGAACGGCACTTACGATTAGCTAATATTAAATCCATTTATCGTGTTTAAGTCCATATCTAAATCATAGAAGATTGATTTCAGAATTTAAAAAGACATCCTCCTGAGTCTCGTTCACGTTTGCGACAAGCGTAGCATTTCGTCAGAGCATCTTTTTGTAGGCAAAATAGGTTTCGTAGGAACCTTCATTTTTCTTTATCAGGCATGTTCCCAATTCCGCTACGTTTTGAGAAGTAAACCGAACGCAATTCCGTTTCGGTTTGGTTATGCTGTTCTCAACTCCGAATAAAATTGCGGGTAAAATGAAATCGGCACGAGAGAATCAAGCGGAACGGTCGAAAATGGAACTTGTGGAATTGAGAATTTTACGTTTTACATTTCGTTATGGCTGGCACTGCTGATTTCTCGAGAAATTTAATAAACAAATTTTTTCATGTAAAACATGTTTAATTTTGGTATGGAAGACTTTAGTAGGAGTAAAATTTGATTTCAGCGTCACGCATCACGCGTCACGCTGACATGGCATATTTTGTGGTTTTGTTGTTAAGCGTTTGGCAAACAACCGCACCGAGTTCTGAGTATTGAGAACTTAGAATCGAGTACTGAGTATCGAATACTGACAATCGAGTACTTAGAATCGAGTACTGAGTATCGAGTACTGAGTATCGAGTACTTAGTATCGAGTGCTTAGAATCGAGTGCTGAGTATCGAATACTGAGTATCGAGTACTTAGCATCGAGTTCTTAAAATCAAATACTGAGTATCGAGTACCGAGTATCGAGAGGTTAGTAACTAGTAATTGTCGGTGAGTACTTAGTATCGAGTACTTAGCATCGAGTACTAAGTATCGAACACTGAGTATAGATAACTTAGTATTCTTAGTATCGAGTATTTGGAATCAAATACTGAGTATCGAATTCTTAGTATCGAGTACTTAGTACTTAGAATCGATTACTGAGTATCGAATACTGAGTATCGAATATTGAGTATCGAAAAGTTAGTAACTAGTACTTGGCTGTAAGTACTTAGTATCAAGTAATTAGAATCGAGTACTGAGTATCGTATACTGAGTATCGAGTACTTAGCATAGTGTACATAGAATCGAGCACTGAGTATCGAATACTGCGTATCGAGTACTAAGTATCTAGCACTTTATATCGACTAATTCGTATTAAGTACCGAGTATCGAGTAGTCAGTAACGTCAATTACTTAGCATCGAGTACTAAGCATCGACTACTTAGTATTTAGTACTGAATATCCAGATTTGTGTACTGAGTATCGAGTATATAGTAACACACACATGTTTCACATCGGAGTGTTTGCAGGTGTGATAAGTCGGATGTTTGTAACATAAGGAGTCTCCGACCACATAAAGTATATATATTCTTGATCAGCATGACAGCTGAGTTGATTTAGCCCTGTCGTTGTCTGTTCTATGCTATCTTCGTAGTTTAAAGCTGAGTATAGATAGTGCCATAGGAAGTTTTAGTGAGGAAAACTGTTAGGGAAACAAGATTATGTTAGTTTCGCGGATGACTAAGCTAGAAGACGGTGAAAGAGGAGAAAACGATTTATTATTACAAGTTTATAAGTAAAAGCATATACAGAGACGGTAAAAGAACAGTGAGGAAACTTAGTAAATGGGATGCTTCAGTACCAAGTTTGGTATAGAAAAGTAGGTAAAGTAGCTAGTTAGAAAAACTGTTTTCAACGGAAGCTGCGGTATAAAAGGGAGCCCTATTTTTTTTTAGTTCAGTTAAGGACTTCAAGGCAATTCAAATTACATAAATAAGTTCTAAATTGATCACAGAATTAAGGAATATTAATTAAATGTACATTTGGCAAATGTATGAGTGCTTATTGTGCCAATCACTTTTCATTTCACCGACCAACAAGCACAACTTTTTAAAACGAAAAACGCTTTCGTTTTTGTGTTGCGAGAAACTAAATCAATTCCGTTTCAGGAAAGTTACAGTGGAAGTGCTATTGAGAACTTGCCTGTATGTTTCATGGAACAGGAAATATCGTGATCGTTTAAAAAATTTGTAAAATAGAGGGTGCAAGCGCTTGTTTGCTATATTATAAATCCAAATTTTCAAGAATTTAAGCTATTCTGTAGGGTATTTATATTATAGACGGCCATTTTTATTGGGTAGTCGGAAAGTTCCTTCTTTGGTTGCACTTTTTGAATGCATCCTATTGATAACTTGCCATACTTGGTATCGCTTCCGAATAGAGCTTTGAGAGTGCCGATTGACCATACTGAACAAGCTCAGCCTGTCTATTCCAATAAAACCATTTGTCCCCAATTAATAAACGGTCATCGCATAAAAATATCTATTCTTCGCTTAATGTTGAGGTCTTTATTTACATAATTTCTGGCCCCTTTTAAAAGATTGGTTTACCTTAGCACCGCATGAACAGTAGCCGTTGATCCAAATTCAGCAAGGACCGTAATTTTTTTGCTGTTGTCCCTTAGCAAATATTTATATTATATTTAATTTTAATATTCGCTAAAAAATTTTTTGAGGTATAACTAATGATTTGCACTTCCCTTCTTCACCTTTTCAGGCCCGTCAAATACTCGACAAAGATGCTGAATCTCGAAGCTGTGTCTCGAACAATGGCTTTCTGGTGCTGTTTCATGGACCGCATCATCATGGCTGTTCGGTAGCAACCGCTTCCGGCTCTTCAGGCAATAATCTCACACTGAATTTAGATGGTGCAACCGGAGCTACTGGCGCCATATCGCCAGCCAAATCGCACAATAGCATTGCAACCGAAATGAAGACGTAAATTCCCCCCTTTACCCCCGCCCCCACCCCCTTAGCATATATAGGATGTTCTTCAGTTTTCAGTATTCATGAAAGTTGTGTTGAAGAAGAAAAACATAAAAATGAAAAAGTCTTGGTAGCTATTAAGTATGTTTGACAGGCACTGGTCCTCGATTAGTTTAAAACTGTAACTGTAACTGAAACACACACACGTTTTCTATACTGAACAAACTAGCTGTACTCTCTCGCATGTATGTATATGTGTAGTGTATGTAGTGTAACTTCTATGTCCAAAAACCGTATGGTTTCTTCCTATTCGAAACTTCGCTGAAACTCTGAGTGTCTATTTAAGCAAATGAAAAACAAATAGAAACTATTTTAATTTATTTAACCAAAACGAAAAAGGTAAAAGCAAACTAAGCGACAAACCAATTTCTAATATTAAATGTGGTTGTGTGTATTAAGTTTTTTTATATCAATTTTCTTAAATCTAAAGGAATCTCGCAAGTGTAACGCAACAAATTTAGTCAATATTTATTTATGCTTGTTTTTTGAATTAGTCATTACATTTTACCTTACGTTACGTTTAATAAAGTAAAAACTTTGTCGAATTGTTTCTTTTACTAAACTAAAACACGCACACACACACACACACGCACACAACAACAACGCACAACCTACAACACCAAAAAAAAAGGAAAAAAACAAACAAATTTAAGGCCCCCAACACAGTTTGAGCAGTGACACTCAAACTGTTAGTCGACAATCAAAACAATAATATTTAAAAATTACATTTTTATTTCAAAATCAGACACCAATTATGTATAATTTTATTTTGTTTCTCTCACCCCAGCTGCCTTGTAACAAAATCCAAAATTTAAACAAAATCAAACAAAAATCCAAAACAAAAAAAAATTACATATAAAGAAGAAGAAAGTTGAAAGAACATTTCACTGGACGGCAGAACCACCTTAGATGTTGTAATTCTTTTCCCCCCTATGTACTACTACTACTCTCTACACTCAAAAAGAAGAAGATAACTCTTTTTTCCTTTCCCCCAAAAAAAGAACTCCCAAAAAACAAATTGATGTTGTAATTCGATTGAATGTGTAGTTAACCACAGAACAAAGATAAAATAGTCACAAAGCAATAACCAAAAAAAAAACTAAAATTAAATTGGTATGAAACAAATAAGATCCAAAAACGAAATGCATAGGAAATATGTGGATACTCTACTATATATGTATATGTATACCTAGATGTATATGTGTATGTATGTATGTGTTTTTTTTTTTCAATATCAATGTTGGTTGTCTATCGTCTCTATCATTCGGTGTCTAATCATAATCTCTCTTCCTTGTAGGCAATACAAATTGGCTCCATTTTCACCCCAAACACAAATAGTAAGAAAAAAAACAAAACAAAACAGGGATGCAAATCGCGCTGGTTCGGATCAGTGGTTTAAGAACGGGTTTTGGAAGAGTTTTAAAAGCATTCAATAGCTTCTTAGACGGAAACTTCAAACCATGAACAAGTCAGTTCTTCTTGGTCAACTGAAAATACTCAAGGATAGTTTATTTTTTAGGTTGTATTTTTATAAGTTCTGTTTACTTTCAAAAACTGATTATACCGACAATAACTCCCATAATATTTCAAACTATTTCTTCTAGATCATTTTCTTTCTTTTACATTTCCCATTTCGAGCTTTAAAAGCGAAACTTTGCATCCCTGTTTACAAAAAATCAATAGTTTTGGTGTTGTATGTATGTAAGCCTAATCTAAAACTGTAACTGTGTGCTGTTATTGTTGTTGTTGTAGTTGCTGCTTTATAATTTAAATTCAATTTCCTATTTATTTATTTTTGTCTACTGTGCATGCGCGCCCATTTCGAAGATAAAACAGCTTTAATCCCTGTTGAAACCAAAAAACAAATAAAAAACTTATACGAAAATGTAATTGAAAAGCAAAAACGGTGTTAAACACCAATTAAAAATTGAAAAATAATGCAAATCTTGGAGAGAAGAAGAAGAAGCAACTAACGAATTTGTTTTGTTGCCTAGCTAAATAAATGTTTAGAATCAGACTCCCCTCTAACCCCCTCACCCTTAGAGTATAACAATATAATTACTAGTATGAATACCTAAGATATGAACCCCATTGTTGCAATTTTGCCAAGGCACTTGAATAACTTAACATCTTGATGTGTGAGCTATATACATATATATATAGATCTATAATCACCAGAAAAAAAACTTAGACACTTAAAAAAATAATTCAATTTTAGAAAGATTTAAGTAAAAATCTTTAAAAAAGTTCTATGCCCTGAAAGAGAGTTTGACAAAGCTTGTATTTGTAAAGTTTTAGAAGCATTGTGGTTTGGCAAGCGCTGTAGTTTTATAGAATTCGAATGATATCGTAAAATGAACAAAAAGTGAATGCTTTATTTTGATTTTTCAATAGAAAATTTGAGCTATTAAATATCAAAAATGCTGTTCAGAAACGAATCTTCTAAAATGATGTCCCCCCGTGACCGAGCCCTACTGTTTAGGATAAGGAGTCGTTCAAATATCATCAAAAAAAAAGTAATTTTTTTCAGAGTTAATAAATTTTCATTAATTAGGGTCTTCACGACCCTCAGTTTAGCTGCCGAGTTGTTGAATTGAGGAAATTTGAAATTTTTTACATGTCGAAAACTAGAAGATTAAAAATCGGGAATTGTTGAATTGGGGAATTTTACATTTTATTTTGTAAACATGTCAGTGGAATTATTATGTTTTTTATTTTCGCTTAAAAAATTTCAATTTCAACAACTTACAGCTCAACTGGGGTCGTGAATACCCTAAATATTTGTTCTGTAGTTTGGGAAAAAAGGAAACGATTTAGAAATGGGAAAAGAACAATTTTTTTTAAATGCTCAAAACTTCATGAGCTTGACTTTGACACTTTGAAGTAACTTTCTATGGAAAACAATCAGCTTAATAGGTCCACATCAGAGATCTGCACGAGTGCACCAAGTGCAGCTAAGTACTTGATATTTTCGCACTCGGATATACCGAGCACTCCAACAAAATGTATACAGCAGTATTTCTACTCGCGGCATATTTGCGACTCGCACTTAAGTGTCGAAAACACTCGCGTAGCGTTTTGAAAATACTCATACAAACAGGGAACCGTAACATTTGAGTGTGAAATTATCCACCAACAATTCAAGCAACGCATCTTCTATCTATCGCTTTCTCACTTAAGTATTTTTTTACTCATGCTGGCCTCTTGTGGAATTTTTTTTACTGGTGACCTTGAGTGTCTGCTCTCTGATATGTCTTCGGCTTTTGATCGTTTCCTTCACTACTCGGCAAATTCATCCCTGTATCACGCTTCTGCTTTGACGTTGACGTCAGCAGATCCGAATTCTGTGTGTATTGTTTTTGCAATTTTGCCTACGCCCACTGAAAAAAGGTTTTGCGGCGATCAGAAAAAAAAACAATTTTGGCCTACGCCGTGTTGAATGGTATGAGTATGAAGAAGTTTGCATACCCTTTAAATTTGAGCGAGCATTTAACCTTTGTTTTTTATAAAAATACTTTAGAATTTTAAAATAATGGACTTGGATACGTCGTTTGTGAAAAAGCCTTACACTCTTTTCTTATTCTTATACCACAGGCAATATTTTTTGTATGGATCTTTAATAAACTTATTTACTTAAGTCGGCTATGCCTTTTCCTACCCTGAGTAGGCAAACGTGACGCGTGCTTTAGAAACCAACAAATGCGAAGAGCAATACTCAAGTAATACTTAAGTATTGGTAGAATGTGTGCTCAAAACACCGCGTATTTAGCGTACTCCTATTTGCTGTCTGAGTAAAATTGGACTGTAACCTGCAAAGTCTGCGTGCTACCGCCCACTCAAAGACGAAAGTATCGTGCGGTGTCGCTCAAAGCAGGTACAAGTAAATTTAACACCCGCTCAAAACTGAGACCAGTCACTGAAATACTAGTCCGATATGAGTGAGTATATGAACTGACTTCATATTTTGAGTGGAAAATAATACCCAAGACGCATTTACAACAACTATACTCGAGTCTTGCAGATCTCTGGTCCACATCTTGGCTCTGTATATAGGCTTTCACAACCCGAGTTGTATATATCGGCGCATTATCATGTTATTATATACACGTTGATGACAGAAATTTTAGTTTGCAGGTGCCATAGTAGGATATGGCCTCCACACCATAACACCTCCAGCTCGGCTATGCAGACGGTCCAAATGATGGGGTTCCTTGCGTAGATCATGGAAATAATAACTATAACCATCTGGGCCTTCTAAATTAAACTTTTTTTGTCTGAGAAGACCAAGCTAAGCCACTGCGAGGTCCAGGCCATATGCTCGCATCAAAAATTGAGGCGTTGCGTTTTTTTGCCGGGTAAAGGGGAGGCTTTTTCTTAATTTTTAACCTCTTTAGGTGTTTAGCCTTCGAAATAAAGCGATGGACAGTGGATAGACTAGCTTTTACATCACATTTTTCGCGTATTTTCGCCACAGTGTCGTGAGAATTTGACGCTTTTCTTAATATGAGGCGTCTTTCTGCATTGGTAAGCACACTGTGAGTGCGGCCTTTCATATTTTTTCCATATTCAGACTCATTACTTAAGAATTGATAGGCCAGAGTTGCTGTTCGCCTTTATTTTTGCTTTTTCCTCCTCGGTTAATGCTTTTCCTCGACCCATTTTAATTTTATATCAAAGGTTATCGTCGAAAATCAGCGAAAACTCAGTGCGCACGTGCCGAAGTAGACGATCAAACAAAACGCATGTTCTATTCAAGTGACACAAAATATTGACTAAGGGTGAGTACTGAGAACGTGCGAATTTTCCTTTAGCTGTCAAATTCCATATAAAAAATTACTTAAAGAAATTTTTCCTTGCCTGATTTTGTTGTTTGAAACTCAGAAACAAAGCAATACCCAAAAGTATTTTGAAAACTTTCACCTTCATTTTCTGGAAGCTGCCTTTAAAGTTTTCGAAACATCAAAAAATTCTACGTAGATTTAATAGTTCTGAAGATTCACAAAAATCAATAATTGATTTGAATTTAATCTCAGATTTTATTGAAATATTTTAGTCTTTGTCAAGGGCATAGTAAACAAACCCCAAAAGAACAAAAACCTAAAATAAATCTGCAACGGAGTTCATTAGTTACTACTAAAAAAAAAAATAAGAAACAAAACTACAAACTAAAGATTGAAACATTAAAAACTTAACTTAATCCACATTGTTGTTGTGATCTGCAGAAAAAAAAACAAACAAAAAACTAAACAAAAATAAACGTTAAACCCAAAAAAAATAAAATGTATTATAATATTGGTTTATTGTTTAAAAAATCGGGGTTAAAACCTTAAAGCTACACACATTTAACTATAATTTCGATTTTGATTTGGGGCAATTTGGAGACTTAAAAATTACAAAATAGCTTTTGGGACAGACACAATATACGTACAATGTACAGATCAGATCTTCAGTTATTAAAAGAACACAAAGCTTATATATACATAGATAAAATTTTTCTAAGGCAGCTGCTAATCTCGAGGGTCACAACATCTGCACAAAGGCTAAACTAAGCAAAGAGCCGACGGCCATGCCACAGCTCAGGGCAGCTGCCATTATGGAAGAGGCCAATTGTTTTTCATGTTGCTTGACAGTTCTAAGAAAGGAAGTTCAGTTAAAAATATTTGTAAATAAAGAAGAAATGTATTTCTTTCCCACCTGGGCGCCATGATGAGCAGTATATTGGTTAAGTAGCCATTGGACAGGGCAAATACAATCATCATGCTGATGAAGGTATAATCATGCTTGACGAATGTGGGCAGGAATTGATGTTCGTTGGTATTCGAGCACAGGAAGAAGGGTATAAACATCATACGCACTATGGTTAGCATAAGAGAGGTATCTTGATTTTTGGGACATTCAAACCAGCCAGCTAAGAGACGTCCAAAGTAATCACCGCAATTGAAGAATAAATAGTTTACCACCGGCAGATAGTAAACATCTGGAATAATGAATAAAAATTAATGCATAGATAATTAAATCGTGATGGGAACTGTCGGGTCACGCAGCCAACACAACCTAAACAAATAAATACCTATATGAAACACAACTTAGTTCCTTATATTGGATGTCACATATTTAAAAATGCTCGTTTTTGAATTTTTAGGGTATTCAACAACTTTTTAAAGATCCTTATGGGTCTAGGTTTTACTTGTCTTCTAAACTTGTAACTGTCCTATCAAGACTAATACAACTTCCAAGTTCATTCAGGGACATTTTTAGGTTTGCCTGAAATAGTTTTTCTTACCAGTCCACTCGCTGTGACTTTCCCAGTTCTCAGATTGCATTAACACCGTCACTGCCGGATACACCGAGAGCGTAGTGGCATAGAGCAGGGCCAGACATATGGCTTGTACATAAATCTTGGTCATCACTTGACTCAAAATAGGTTCAAGTGCCAAGCCTTGCGTTTCCACCACTGCATCTTCGTTGCGTCTGTGCGAAGGTATGGCACTTATGACTTTGTATTTATCGCCTCCTTCCAGATAGTACTTAAAGTACGGCAGTTGGCTCAAGGAAATGTAGCACAAAATGCAAAGGAATATCACAGCGGCGCCCACAATGAAGAAGATAAAAGCGGTGGTATTGGGTCCCGTATCAAAGGCAAGCACCAAAATAAAGGCCAAAGCAGTCAGTATGCCACCCAAGGCCTGACCACTGACCACAGCGGTCATAAACTCGGAGGGAAACAGACCCGCCACACCATACAGAGCTCCCGACATGGTGGCAGCCGAAACTGGAAGTGAAAGGAGTTTAGATACACTTTTTGTTAGGCAAAACCCTGCCGAAACTCACCATTAAGTATGACCACAATGATGAGAGTAATCAAAAAGAACTGCTCCTGCCAGGTATCCGTATTGACCTCCACGAACCCCGTGGTAATGCCAAAAAGCACCAAGATTGTCCACAAGGTGCCCAGCATTTTGGTTTTAAGCGATACATGATGTCCATAGACCGCATTGAGCAACAGGAAAGTGGTGCCAGATATAGTTGCAGTCAGGGCCAGATCACAGGTGAAACTCTTCTGCAAAGGTGTCAACTCATCGTCCGGGTCCGTGTGGTTGAGCGTGGCATTGCGGAATTTGTACTTCCAATACTAGAAGAGGCAGAAACCAAGGCTTGGGCCTCAATGACTCAATTCAAACAAAGGAAATCCAAACAACAAAATAACAACCATAAAAAACTGAATGCTAAAGTAGATAAGGTTCGCTTGTGCCCAATAGAAGTGTCCAAAGTGCACAAGTAGAAAGACTCAATTGAGTCGAATGCGGGCTCCTCGCTGCTCCGCTCTACTTACATCTTCTGCGGTCACGAAGAAATTCCATGGCGTCATTGTGCCTATGCCCAGCAGATAGAACACCAAGTAGGTGAAGGCCCGGCCTGTGTTGGGTTCATGGGACATGAGAATCACCTCATCCTGGGGCCGTTCTAACAGAAACGGCGCATCATCATCCTCGTGTGCCAAGTGTGGAGTAAAGGCCGGGACGAAGCCCAGCATTTGTTCATCATTGTCGTTCTCCTCCTGCACATCGTGATCCTGCTCCGTGCCAATGAGACGCTCATCATCGTCGCTGGTTGGCATTTGCAAGCAATTTAATTAAGAGGAACCAAACAGCTGTTTCTCTCTCTCTTGTGGTTGTTTTTGTTATTGTGGCTGCCCCCCGTTGTTGTTGCTCTTGTGAATCATTGAATCATCGGCAAGACGCTGAGCAAGACTAAGACATTCGCTTCCTGTTTTGTTTGTGACTTAGCTTTGGCAGATAAAGTATTATTTAGCTTTGTTATTGTTTTATTGGTGTATTGCATCTGCGTGTTCTGATTTGCGTATCGATGACCGATGGAAAAAAATCGATATTTTTACTTGCTGTGCTGTTAAGAGCCGAGACTGTTAACATTAACATTTACTCTTAATGTTAACATTGGTCCGCGTGAGTGGTGGTCCGCGTGAGGGGTGGTGGTCCGCGTGAGTGGTCCGCGTGCCAACCACTAAATTCTAGTGTGACCAGTCTGGGCACTGCAATAGCTCATGCCATGAACTAGTTCGATTGAACTGATTTGGGCGGTATAACTGTTAAAAATGAATTTTGAAAATGTCGTTACTTAAAATGTAAACTTAAATTTGATGAAGAAGAAAGATGTTTTCTTTTTGGGACTAATTAATATATGTTCGCATATTTAATTAATTTACTATGTAATGTATGAGTATGGGCATTGCCATAATGTAAGGTAAGGTAAAGAATCACGACAGAATATTGAGAATACCATCCCATAGAGGAAAAGAAATAGTCACACAAATTAGTCTGATGAGGGGTATAATAAAATGTCGGTGGGCTATTGCTGGAGATGTGTGTGATTAAATGTTTCAAAATGGTTGACGAATCATTCCTAAAGACAACTTCAATCCGGCATCGCTAAGGATCACTTCAAGTCTAAGTTTTTCCGAAAGTCTGATAAATCTTTTTTTTCGGAACTCCTGACAAAGTATTTCAAAATTTAAATCTTTGGGATCTAAGGACAAGATTTTTTTTTTAGACTGTTTATTTCCTGAATCTTAAAGACAAAGATTAAATGGAAAATATTTAATCTGAAAAGCTAGAAAATTTTGATAATGTTGCTCTTTTTGTCGGAATCCAAAGATGGTCTCAAAATTCAAGAGTATTAATGCTTTTGAAAAACTGTCATTTTAAAGAACTTAAAAATTTCGCCTTTGTTTAAATAAGCTGTTCTAAATATTGATCAATATTGTTGAATATTTACTGGAAAAACATACTAATGATGTGTGTAGAAAGTATCAAGACTCTAAACTTCCATAGAAGATTCATTTTTTCATTCATTTTTTCTGAGCCCCGGTTACTACTTAGCTTTAGCGACCTGCTGAAACCGGTCCCTTCTGAATTTTAGGAGGCTTGCAGCCCTGTTTATAATATAAGTTCGAGGGTTTTCCAGTGTTAGCCATGACAAGTTAATAATTTTCATGTTTACGTTGATTCAGGGGTATGTGCAGGTTTGATTTCATGACAAAAAGCATACCGTTTTCAAGATGTTTTTAAATATTGCTACACTTTTAATGATCGACTAGTTCATCAACTGAACTGAACCACTGATTAGGTGACTCTAGCGAAATCGATAGCTTTGCTTATCGATTGGCGCGCACTTAAATTAACGCCGCGAAATTTGCAACTTTGATTAAGTTTGCTTTGGCATCGTAGCATCAACTACAAATTGTACTTTAATTGCCAACAACAGCAATAACATGGAAGCCCCAACCGAAATCCGCTGATGATGAATGAATGCAATTTGTGTTTAATCAATAAGCACGCCCCGCAGTGTTTTAAATCAGCGCACAGCTTCGTTTTACGGCTTAGCGCCAGTCGAAAGTCGGGTGGAGGGGGTACTCGGTAAGGCAATTTTAATTGGATTTGCATTCGTCGATCGGCGAAGGATGCAACTTAACCAGTTTACATATGCCTTTGCTGCTGTCGCTGTTTCTGTTTCGTTCTTTCTCTCGCCTTTAGCCTGAACATAAATTTATTTTTAATTTACTTATGCGCGAATTGCCAAGCTCTGCCCTGCGGTTGTTTGATTTGCGAATTAAACTGCATAAAAGAATATAAAGGGGAGCCTCGTTAGCACTGGACAGACAGCAGGCGGGCGGCAGGAGGAGGAGCTGGGGGGAGGCCTACTTCCACTTACAGCTTGCAAATTAGATTAGTTCCATAATGACGAACCATACAACCTGTCCAAAGCTTAAGAGGCGTGTCGTCTCATTAAATCCCCAAATCAATCTCGAGTCATCCATTCACCTCATGGCCGGCCACACACTCAGCCTCGGCATCAGCCTCATCCTCCGCTGGCAATTTAAAAATCACATTAAATTAGTCAGCAAGAAATCACCGCAACGAAACCATCAACAAATCATCTCAAATTAAATTCATTCACCAAGAGCCAGGCCGGAGCAGAGTAACCCCATCCGTCCCATTCATGACGCTGCCTCCAAAAACTTGGCAATTAATAAAAATGTAAATTCAATTAAATTTATATGACAGCCAGCTGTCAGAAGAGCTCAAATTAAAAATTACTAACAAGACCTGTTCTCCAAGCTGCCAAGCTTCCAGCTCCTCCAAGTGTGTGTGCTACTTGACGAAAAGGCCTCGGGTGTAGTCATCGTCAGTCGTCCCAGTCCAATGCTTAATTAAAAATCCAACAACTTGGCCACAGAGAGACTCTACTCTGCTCTACTCTGCTCAGCTCTCCAAGTCTCCGAGCAATTCTCATTTGGCTGCACTTCAATTTGAGTGACGTCCAGTGACCACCCGAGGTGCTCAAGGATTTGGTTGCCTCTTTTTTTCGGTTTTTTTGTTTTTGGGTAGCCAACTGGCCTGTCAGCCAAGATTCAAGCCGAGAAGATAGAATGATCATCAAGAAACAGCTCAGCTTTTTAAATGCCAAATCTAGCTTTTTCTGACCACAAAGACAAAGTGTTGAGAATTGAAATTCTCATTTTGTCCTTTTGACTTTTACCCTCATATAAGGTTAAATTGCTGATGCATTTGGGCAAGATTTTATAGTTAATAGAAAGCTCAAACCACACACTTTCAGGTGTAATTTCATATAAGGTAATTACATTGTGGCAGAAGTTGGTAGAAAGTTATGATAGTTTTCTCTCCATGATAATCAGGCACATTGGCTAGGTTTTTATTGTTTTTGAGAAACAAATTAACAGAAACCACTTTTAAAACGTACAAAAAAATGTATATTTTAGTAAAAACATTCTTTAATTTTTATGATTAATCACAGGTTGTAAATGTATACAATAAAAAGTAAAAGTTGAGTTAAAGTCTACGGCCTAACTATTTAACGACAACTTTAAAACCTTAGCAAACTTTCAGTGTTGCCTACACTCAGAGAAAAAATTGAGAATTTCATACTTGGACCAAGAACTTTCGTACTCAATAGTTCGATAAGAGTGAAAATTCTCGATCCAAGAACGAAATTCTTGATCCAAGTATGAATGTTTGATCCCGTTTTTCTTGATCCAAGAGCTGCAATTCTTGATCCAAGTCGGGTACAAAAATTCTTGTGTAAAAAAAGGGGGGGAGGTGGAATTTAGGGTGATTTCGGAGTGGGAGGGGCTGCCGGGATTTGTGTTGGGGGCGGTGAGGGGTTGGTACCCCCACCACCACACCCCACTCCATTTATTGTGAATTATTTTTTTATTTTATTTTTCACTTACCTTTGCTGCGACTCGAACTCGGGACCTCGAAAGACTGCACTCACAGACACCACCACCACCTCTTAGACAACAGCACCACATCTACAATGCCTTGAGCATCGTACAAATTTATATTATAAACTGACGCGAGCGCTCTTCACTCGATTGTTTCCCCACACACCACTCTCCAAAAAAAAACGATTCAGTGAGAGCGGGTTCATCGCTTTTCTCTCAAATGTGCTTGCTCTCCTTTCTCAGTTACTTTTCCTCACCCTCCTCGCCTAAAAACACCAAACAGAACGAATTTAGCTCGATTTCAAGCGCGAAATTCTTTAAATTTCAAGAATGAATAATTTTTTTCTGACTTTTTTCTGGGTGTACAGTTTATTAGACAGACCCTTGCCGAGGATATTATAAAATTGTCCGGATGTCCGACCAGGTGCAGGGAGACATTGCGAACCTGGAGTTCCTATGGTGGAATGTCCTTGACAGAGGCAGTGGCACTTAGTAAAATTGTCCGGATCGTTTGTGACGCATAGAAGGTACATATAGATTTTTGATCAGCATGGCGAGCTGAGTTGATCTAGCCCTGTCCGACCGTCTGTTTCTTAGCTATCTAATCCGTCAGTTTTAAAGCTTTCCTCACCAAACTTTGCACGAAGCATATAGCTGCAGTTCGAATGATCGGTCCAAAAATAAGTTCTAGTGAGAAAATCTTTTTGGTTTTAAATTGAATCGCCTCCAAAAAATGTACATGTTAGTTTGTTATGCTTTTCCAGGACTCCAATAAGTTTGGTCGAAATCGGACATCTATCTAGTATAGCTCCCATAGAAAAGTAAGGTCCGAAAAGTAGTCTTATTTAGAAAAACAAGCTGCAAGGGTATTCAACACTTCGGCCGAGCCAAAGTGAACTTTCCCCTATTTTTGTTTCTAAATTAGGCTTAAGAATCTATATACTTATTGATACACTAAGCAAATCCCATACAAATGTTTGTCTCCATTTTTATACCCTGTTCACATTGAAAATGGGAAAAGAGGGATCATGAAGTTGTGCAAAAGTGCGACCCTATAAAGTATATATATTCTTAATCAGCACCAACAGCCGAGTCGATTTAGACATGTCCGTCCGTCTGTCCGTCAGTCTGTCCGTATGAACGCGTCGATCTCAGAGACTATATGAGATAGAGCCACAAACTTTTGCATATAGGTAGGTAGGTGTATACCCAATTCAAATCGAGTTTGTTTCAGATTTGCAAAAATCCTCTCCTGAAACTGAAACATAGGAACAACAATTATTAAACATATAGGGGGATGTCCCAGAAATCTCTAGAGATTTTCGTATAAAGGATTGAATTTTGAACTAAACTAGAAGGAGTTTTTATTTAAAGAGTCAAAAATAATGTTGCCTACTAGATTGTAGCAGTCGGTTTCAAATCTCTCAACTTAATCTTAATCTAGTAGCCTTGCAATTTGGAGACACTTCACATGTAAAGCCTAGCACTATCTTAGTGCGAAATGAAACTAACTATAACTACGAAAATCTCTAGAGATTTCAAGGACACCCCAGATATTGTTAAGATTAAAGCAGAATTTCGGATTGTGTTTATTTTATGATTCGCAGTTCGTTCGAACAAAAAATGTTCGTGCGAACAAATAAAATGTTCGAGCGAACAAAAAAAGTTGTGCAATTTTTATAGTTTTTTCTGTCTTCAATTCTCAGTATTCCTGAATAAATATTGAAGTCGGGTCGAGATTAGGGATGTCGGAAATAATATCAAAATAACGATGTTTTTGTCCAAAAATGTGATGTATCGTTATCAAATATTTTTCCGAAGCGATATATCGGATATCGTATATTTTTTGGCGATTTTATCAGCGATCTTTTGATTGCAGCGTTCGGTCACACTGCTGAGATCAACAGATTTTAGTTGATTGTACAGGTGCAAAAAAAAAATGTTTAAAACGTATTTTATAAGAGTGGATGCACAAAAATCACAGTGAAAATTTTATAATAAACTATAAAGACCAGTGGGAACGGTAAATGTATATTGACTTCCGCAAATTAATGTTCATTTGAGTGTGAGTTGGCGGCTTTCTATGCTTGTCTTTATATTGTGCATATTTTTTTTTAAGTGCTCATATAATTTACTGATATTGTACGAATGTTTGTATTTCTATAAAAAAAACCATAGCCAGGATTGGACATGCTCAATCTCTGGAAGCGCAAATTTTTGAATTTTTTTAAGACTGAAATTTAGACCAAGCTTATTATTGGTTTTTTTTAATAACCAGCATTGCTAGTGCTTTCTGACTTGGTATTACAATGCCAATGGATTGGAATATCTTATTACACCAGGAAGCTCAGTGCCATTAGAGCGATTGGCTTCAGCTATAAAAAGTGTGGTTTCTGACAACAGAAGTCGAGTGGCCGATGACCATATAACTCAACGCGGCTTTTTAAAATCTTTGTCTAACGATTATTGGTAAAAACAGAATTTCTTACGTTTCGTGGAACTAGGATTATACGTTTTTTATACTCTGTTCCAGAGTTACACAGAGTTTATTAAGTTCGTCTGTCCGTATTAGGAAACAGATCTCAGAGATGGTAAGAGATAGGGTTTTGACATGTATGGGACAAAAATTTCTTATACTTGCAGGCAGATCAAGTTTATTTTCAATTTTTGCCACGCCCCCCCAAATTGGAAAAAACATTATATCTCCCACAGTTTTATAGATAGAAGGTTCGTCCCTTCTGGTCCCTTTATAGAAATCAGGATTATTTATCGATCCGCCAAAGGATTGGTAAAGATCGGATGAACGATAGTCGAGTTAAATTGTTTGCCGTTAACACCATTTGAATGTCATTAAGGTTGTTATTTCCTATTTCTTTTATTTCATTTACCATGGTATGTTTAAAGAAGTTGTCACCCTAGCATCATATACATATGTAAACAATTTGTATGAATAAAGCTCAATAATGCTACTCCATTGTATCAACGGCCACCAGAGCTGTTTCAATAGGTCGAATTCCTGACACATACTCTCAGAACTTACAAATATATTTGTCTTTAGATAGTCGCTTTACCTTATCAAACTCGTCGTTAATTCAACCAAACCGTTTGCAATTGCGGTTTTTGCTTCGGTTCAGGATTTTCAAGCATAAGTGGGTTCGGATTATGGTTCGATAAGTTTTGGTTCAGTTAGGTTTGGAATCCGTTTACATCCCTTAGAAAAATATTCGAATTCCAGAATAGATCTTCTTGGATTTAAGTAGGTAGAGTCCGTTCTTTTTGCTTGCGCTTTGTGCTTACCCAACCTATAGAACATAACAGGAATTCTGTGTAGCTTTTACATGAAATTTTTACCGAATTCGAAATTGTTAATTTTAACCGATACCGAAAACTCCAAAATTGTTCTTCATTTATTCAAAACACAATTTGTACTCAAAACGAATATTGCTTAAGGTTTCGATATCTGCTTGGCCAGTTGGGATACTGTATTATGGAATTTATGGAAGGTAAATTGAAATTAACCTTTCGTTTTGGTTTTATTCTCTGATTCTAAGTAATAGTTTTACATTCTCCAATTATGAACCAACATTTATTAAGCTTCACCTACTCAACTTCGGTTTAGCTTTTTATATTTTAAGCCAGCCAACACTAAAGCACCCAAGCAATCACTCACAGAGAGTTGAGAAGACTTCGCTAATAGCGGAAGCACTTTACACGAAATGGATGGAGAACGAGCCAGTCCTGCAGAGGACCTGGAACCGCCTAATAATTAATAAATTAAAAACAAACTAACACGCACATGACGAAAGGTTCAACTTAGCTGAGAGCAAATTAGCCATCACAAAGGATAATCAAATGCTGATTTATGGCAATTTTTTCAGAACTCAACTTCCGGTGGCCGCTGGAGCCGTCAGCTGTGTGAGGTCCTCGACGCCGACCCTCATCTCTAAGTTCGAGTGTGTGTGAGAAAATTAGTAGCTAATTTGCCTTGTCATCATTATGGTGTGTTGTGCAAACATTTGTACGAGTTGAAGTCGGATCCAGACAGGCGTCTACTTAGAGAGGGGGGGAGAGCGAATGACTGGGCAAGGGGTCATGTTCATAAATAGATTGTTATTATTAATTAAATTTTATGGTATGTTTTTTCTTGATATCTTAAGTCGACTTTCTTCGGTTCGTGGTATAAACCATTTTGAAGAAGCTAACAATCTTGTGAACATGCCAATTAATAGCTAAATACTGCATATTCATGATCAATAATGATCGACGAGCAGCCAAGCATGGTTAAGCGTGAGCGTGGGCTTAAGTGGGCGTGTCCCGCCGTATTAAAAATGTTATTGAAAATTATGCAAATTATCTGGAAATACGGCCAACATATCAAAATGGGCATAGCTCTTGATTAAAGGCAGATTGTGAGAGAAGAAAACCAAAGACTTAAGCAACGAACCTGTTTTTGTTTTTTTTTGCCAAATTTTATTAATTAAATAGTAGCCGTTAAATTGGCAATCTGCAACACTAAATGATTAATGGCATAACCAATTTTCGGCCAGCTTCAATGGCAATTAGCTAAATATGTTTTTAGTACGAATATTGCGATTTCATTTCCGTTTGGCTCAAGTTCAATGACAGCAAAAATCCAAAATTACTCTAATCAAATGTCTGACCTTAAGCGAACCTTTTTCTTTTTTCCTGGGATAATGCGCCAACTGAATGAAGTTTAATCATATTAGCAGCAATTTTCTTGTATTTCGTACGTGTGGATGGACTAAGAAGATGCCCCGAAAAATGGTTTTCGATTTCCAGAATTGAAAATCGATTTTGATTACAAACCACAAAATTGCCAGGCGTGACCCTCTGCCTGAGCACAAAAGAAAAAACAAATACACACTCTTACATGGCCTGTTCAAATGGATTAAAAATTCAATTCAGTTTACATATCAATTTCGGTTCATGCCAGAAAATAAATTGCCTTATTTAAGCCATGACACGCGAACGTGCAAAATATTTTCGCGCCCTGGCGCTAATCAAATTTATAACAAAAACTGCAGAAAAACTTATTCAATTACCCACTTTGGTGTCTCATATGCATTCAAATTAAATTATGCTACAACTACAACAACAATCAGTACAATTTGGTCATGGCAATTACAGCAATAAAGCCGCCAAACACGAATCGCGTGCAAAAACAATTTAAAAAACAATCAGCTCTGCCAATGGCACCATAAACTATCCGTACTCGTGTTGGGTGTGTGTGTGTTTGTGTGTGTGTGGCGGAGTGTGCGCTTCCACCAAAAGACCAAGACCTCAACCATGGCGGAGACACAAAGTATGTCGATACTAGACTCCACCCACACACAAATGCGACCAGAGAGCAACCAGAGAACACGTGAAGGGAGCCGCGACAGGCAGCCACTTTAACACTTACCCCAAAATGGTAAAAGTTTAAGTAAACAAATTTTGAGTGGAAGGCTTAAAGAAGAAGACAGCACGGAATACGCTACAAGGGAAAGACAGTTGGTCTTATGGGTTTTTGTAAGGGGAGCAGGCAAATATATTAATTGTATTTGTATTTTGCTTGGTCAAAACTTAGTTGAAGCAAGATAATATGTGACTGCCGTTGCCTAAAACTATTCATTCTTATAAAATTTCAACAAAAAAAAAAAAAAAAAAATTTTTTTTCCCGCAAACCTAAAATATATTTTAAAAACATTTGTAAAAACCGAGAGAAAGCAATTACGAATCAAAATCGAATCCGCTAACCCCCAAAGACTTCGTTAAATTCAGAAGTGTGTAAATTTTAAACATCAGGACAAAGAAGAAGAAAAATTATTCTTCGAGCTTTTTGTCACCTTTTATGTTGTTTAAGTTATGATTTGTATCATATAATTAATCGACTTAACTTTTTTTAAAAATTATTTTTTTATGTTTTTAATTTGTTTAGTTTCCCAATAGTTTATATTAAATCTTAACTGTTTTAACAACAATGAGTTACTTTAGAAAAGTTTATCGACGGAAAAGTCATAGCAGCTACTGAGCAGATTCATTAAGAATCTAAGAAGCATCTTGTCTTTTCGCATGTAATTTTCCGTGTCGAGTGGACACTGCGCTTTAAGCTTTAAAACGTAAAACGCGTAACTTCATACAATGATACTTGTAAATTTAGGAATTTCATCGTTTCTCCAAAAAGTTTTTCATCCGAATCCCGTTTAAATTAAATACTAATAGACTGAATTGATCCTTAGCGATACCGAATAGAGGTAGCTTCTAAGAATAAATCGTCCCAATTTTAAAACAAGTAATTCCGAACATCTCTTGTAATTTTTCACTGACCTTTCCTTCCCTGGAAGTGGAGGATTGTCGATAAGACGATAAAAAATGTCGGCTTTCAAAACTTTGACTTTGAAACCCCGTAACTCCGCTCCGTTTATTGAACGATCCCAAATATCCTAGAAGACACCATAAGCACATCAGTTCTAAGCAAAACCCCGTTTTCATTTTTAATTTCGCATAATCCGTTCTCAACAAACCATGAGAAACATGGGCCTATGTTTTATGGCCATCTTTGACCCGGAATACAACAACAACCGCAGCAACAACAACATAAATTTCTAAGTTTAATTTACCCGATTACATATCGAATAAAGAAAACCGCTTGGTAATGTCACTTTCTGTTTTTGTGTAATATAATTTTTTTGTAAACCCTTAGGAAAAAATCGCTTCATAACAAACGTTTTAATGCTGCGCTTAACACTTAATAATTAAATTATCAGGAATGTTTCTGTTGTCAAAATATGCGAACTGAGGCCATGACAGTCGTGTGTTAAGCGCTCAGCCTTAGAACGTCAAGCTGGTGGCGCATAGATTTGAGATTATTTCAGTCTTTTTTTCGGAAAATTCTTCCAAAATGAAGCTCTTTGTGAAAGGACTACACGAGAAAAACCTAGCTCAATCGAAACGGGATTGAAAACAGGGTAGCCCCGAGTGCCTTAAACTGATTCTTTTGGGTTGGAATTTGGCTAAAAAAATACGGGAAGCCTCTAAAGGCATTTGTTCGAAATCAATCCTTTTCTTCGACTTTGTAAGGTGTTTAATGAATGTCACTGCATAATTAAATTAATTAGATTTATATTCATTTGCAGACTATTAATGACATAATAATGTATCTATCCTCAGACCAACATTTTGTCCGTCTTCTATTTTTATAATTGATGTTCGTCATGGTTCACATTTTCAAACTTTTAAAATGCTTCGAAACTATCCAAGCTTCGCCCATGCAAAACAACCTCGAAAACTGAGCGTATCAATTAAATTCCACAAGGTCTTTATCGAATCTGAGATAGCCTAGAAAAGCGAGCAATTACCATCTGACTACCATTTGAGTACAAGTGTTAAAGAGCAAACTAGAACTGGCCATTATAAATGGTGGAGAAACTCTGCAACCCCCCGGAAAATATTTGAAGGCTTTCAAATTCAATATCTTCTTCTTTAGAAGCATTTTCTTCAAATCAAAATAGCGGTTTGGAACGTAACTCAAAGGGGAACTAAGAAGACCACAGCAATATTCTAACTGAAAAGTTATTCATAAAAATTTGAACATTGTGAAAAATGAATTCTGAATTAATATTGGATAGAAATGTCGGACAGTTGTAAGCCTCCAGCAACATATATAACTCATTTTTATTCTTAAAAAACAAGAAAGAAAGTCGGTCAAGCCCGACTATAACATACTCTGTACCAGTGAAGTGCTGCCTTCACCGTTGCGATCGGTGCTGCCCAAAATTGTTTGTTTTCCTTATATCTCGACTATCGTTCATCCGATCGTTACCATTTCTTTGGCCGATCGACAAATAATCCAGATTACTAAATATGTTCAGAAGGAACGAACCTTCTTCTGAGATCTTTTTACGTTTGTCGATGTTGCGGGGAGGGGGCGTGGCAAAAATTGAAAATAAACTTGATCTGCCTGCAAGTATAAGAAGCATATGTCCCATACATGTCAAACCTCTATCTCTTACCATCTCTGAGATCTGTTTGTTCATACGGACGGACGGACAGACGGACATGGCTATAATGACTTCAAAGGGTCAGAGATGCTTCCTTCTGCCTGTTACATAATTTTGCACAAACTTAATATACTCTGTGTTCCCTTGGTACAGAGTAACTAGGTATAATAATAAATATTTTCCATAAATTTTACTTAAGTTTCTGTAAAAATCCTTTGAGAATCTTTGCTTTTAAGCTAAACTACAAGTCGACTTTGCTTATTTTAAATTTAAGGTCGTGTTATTCATTTCATTTTGATTTCATGTAAATTGCCTGTCGACGACAACAACACAAACAACCATGAACAAAAAAAATAAACTTGGCACACACAAACACTCCATCCACTCTCCTATGGCTATGACGTATTCAATACCCAACCAAACATGCGCTGCTCATTGGCTGTAGTGGGTAAACTGGGCGGAGCTTGTTTAATGTGGTAGAGAGAGAGAGCAAACAAGAGAGCACACGCGGTTACACGAGACCAGGTGAGTTGAGCAGGTGTCGCCAATGCAATTTTGGTTTCAAACTGCAAAGGGCAAAAATGATTTTTGAATTAAGTTCAAATTAAATAAGAAAGTCTTGGGTTATTTGTTAGGAGAGTGAAGAGGCCGTCGGCATACCAAGTAAGCTACTCGAAAGGAACTTTTTTAATAAAACTAATTGAATATGCATTACTCAAATGACTGTCAACTTGTTATGTATGGTATTTTGTCCATACCAAGTAGTCTTCTGGCTTACAACTTGTTTGGGGCATGACTATCTATGGTTGTCGCTGGATGCCAATCACGCGTCAATTATAAAGGCCAATGGCCATATTAATATCATCGGAAAGAGCGATATGTACTTAGCCAATAAAGCCAACTGTCACTGTTGATGAGTTGATTTTACCTGCTGACAGGACCGGACTAAATTGAGAGAGGAAGAGAGAGGGTCCCCCTTCTACACATATTCCCTTGTGAGGGCAAACTCCGCTTATCTTTATAACCGACGAGCATGTGTTTCGGTTGCGTTAGTTTTATGGCCCAAAGTAAAACTCAAAAGCTGTGATAAAACCATTTACAATTTATTAGTGTCTTCTGACTCACATTTTTTAGTTGTGGGGATTGTGCTATGTGGGGGGTGGATGGCTAGATGAATGGTTGGTCATGACTCAAGTTGCCCAACTTTCTGTCTTATCAGCCTCCAATTCAATTAAGCGAACAATCAATTATGATTTGTCACGCGAGCATCGAAAATAAGTAGAATATTTTCGGGTTGCCGATATCACAGTTCTTTCTTATCGCATCATATGAGCGCGCGGGCCTCGGCGTTTTATGTTTGACATTTCTTAATTATTGATTCTATGTTTTCGCTACCTTTTGAAGATTGAAACATGTGTTTTGAGGCCGCAACCATGAAACGGAAATGAAATTAATTGGAAAACTGCGTAAATCAAATGAATTTTTGTTTTGGTTACGAGATGGTAAAGATTGTCTATGAAATGAACGCAACAGATGAGATAAAGATTTTAATTTATGTGACTTGTGTAAGCCCATTAATTAAAAAAAAAACATAAGATATCTTTGAAAATATGCAAAAATATGCGCACCTAGAATATGAGAATGGGTTTGTAGCGTGACAAATTTTCAAACCGGTGGTTTTTAGGCATAGTTTTATAAGCTCGAAAGACCATTCATATTTGATTTCAATGGGTTTTTTTGCTTTGGAGACTGCATTATGTCTATTTGGCATTCAGTATCTATCTACAATAGTTTCTTAGGATTAATGAGGTTAAAAGTTCCCTTTCTTATACAATTTGCCAAAGAAAATCACCGTTTAGTGGAGAAATCTATTAAACAAAAGAACCTTTAAAGCAGAGTTTTCACCTACCGAATACATTTGGCAACTAACATACGAGCCAAATACTTGCCGAAGTCATGCATCACTGAGTGCCAGAGAGCCTGTCCCAGTCAGCGCTTCAAGATAAACACTTCGTCGGCAGTTTGCTGCCAAGCAACATTGATAAAAAAATCAATCACAATTAAGTACGCCCAAACCAAACCAATATTTATACCCAGTTCACTAGGGAACACTTTTTAGGGGCCAGAAAAATTCCCCAATTGGTTAAGTACGAGGTCCCGGGTTCAATTCCCAGGCAAGGAATGTGTGTTAAATTTTTATTATTTTTTTATTTCGCAAGTAAAAAATGGTCCTAATGCACTCCTTTTGTCATCGAATGGGCTTGATTTCGTTAGATTTAGAACGATTAATTCTTAGTGTGGCAAGGTATTCCGATACCCTTTTGAACCATTATGAAACATGTTTTAAGAATAAGATTATTAATCCAATCTATAATACTAATTAGGCAACGGGCATCTTCCCCTATAGGAGTTCTAAAACTCCCCCTTGGAAAAATCCTGTTTCCTAAAAATGTTTGGAAAGTTTCGATTGGTGTTGAGTTATGTGATGTCATTGTGTTCTTGGAATCTTAAGCCCAAGTGAAACTCAGGGAAGCAGCCATTCTCTACTAACTTAATTGAAGCCGTTGTAAATTTGTATGAACTTATTACTTACTCGAGTTTAGAGACTTGGAACTAAACACGATTGGAACGCCGTCTCAACCAGTTGCACCATCTTAAATGCTGGATGCTACACGGCTAAAATACTACTCGTATTCTTCTTTTTCTTATTTGGCCCGATAATTCAATCACAACCGTTTGACGGTCTCGGCCGCTGCAATTAATGCACGCCTCTCTTCAAGCGCCTCAATGTATTCCAGCACCTGATTTTCCCATCTTAGTTTCGGGAGTCCTACCCTTCTTCCTGTCACTAATTCGATCGCCTTCCGCCGGTACACTTTTTTACTGGAGCTTCTTCAGTCATATGAGTAAAATATCCAATCCAGCGTAGCCGCTGTTGTTTTATTCGCTTGACTAGATCAGTGTCCCCATAGAGCTCATACAGTTCGTGGTTCATACGGGTGGGGAAACTCTGCTCTTGAACTCCTTACTGAGCCCGTAGTAACATCGGTTTCCAAGAGTTATTCTTCTTCGGATCTCCTGACTGATATTGTTGTCGCTGGTAATCATCGAACCGAAGGCAGACAAAGTTCTTTACTACCTTAAAGTTGTACTCTCCCATTGAAACAGATTGTCGAAGTCGCGTAGGCTCACTGCGCGCTAAGACTAGGTACTTCATCTTTTTCTCATTTACCGCTAAGCCCATGAGATTTGACCGCTTCTCAATCTCTGAAAACGCCCTGCCTACCGCCCGATCGTTTTTGCCATTAATGTCAATATCATCGGCATATGCAAGTAGCATTACCTCTTTATAAAAGATGGTGCCTGATCAGTTGACATTTGGGCACTGGCACAGTAAATACTACATCAGCAGATTAAAGAAGTTACACGATAAGGTGTCACACTGCCTAAAACCCCTTCTGGTCCGTATCCGAGGCAATGTTTTTGCAGTTTTCATTGGCAGATGAATTAGACGATAAACACTTGCCAAACCCGATGTACCGCCCCCTATTTGTCCCAGGGAAGCATCGCCCCTCACGTTAGCCAGCAGCTTTGCGGATGCATCGTTCTGTTACCACGGGGAGGTGTGAGTCGACTTGAGAAGCAGTAAGCCAGGATCGCGCTGGGTTTGCCATGTTAAGCCGATCAGCAATGTTACCTCACTACATACGCCCCCATAACCACAGGTGAGTTCCTGCCTTCCATAGAAGCCCACTACTCGTATTGTACTCCACAAAATATTTCTAGGATCTCTCATAAATGAGACATCTTGGAATTCTTTGCACTGGAAAATTAAAAGGGGTAACTGAAATTCGGTGTTTAAATATGTATTTAGTCAAGTCAAAGTGCTTATCAATTAATTTTAATACAAAAGGGGCCCAGTAAATGGAAAAACGAGACCTTCCTACCATACTGGCACATTTCTTCTCAAAGAAATATAAGAATACAACAGATCCAGGGTTAAAGAGTACCTATGTGTTTGTACCTATGTACACAGAAAAAAAATTTTGAGATATTCTGGATTAAATCAATCCCAAGCGATGTCAGAAGTCGGTCGATCCCGGATTTTGTCATTCCACGTAAGAACAGGATTGGTTTGATCTCGGATTTTTGAATCTCGGAATTCTTGTCTTGGGATTGGGATTGATTTATGGGATTGAGTTATTCCAACTCGCCTTAATCCCTTAGTAGGATCAAATCAAGAAGGTCCGATATTGACTTAAGCTCGAAATTCGTACTTGATTTGATCTAGAAATCAGCTTGGTGCAAGTTTGGCCGATATTAAATTGAGCTCGATATTCAAACTACAAGCAATCCGAAAAGGGTTGTTCCAAAAATTACCGAGATTGACTTATTCTCGAAATTCTTACTTGATTTGATCTGGAAATCGGCTTGGTGCAAGTTTGCACGAGATTAAATTGACCTCGATAATCGAACTGCACTCAATCACAAAAAAGATTGCTTCACACATGACTGAGATTAACGTTATCTCTTTATTATACCCCATACCCATTAATAATGTGTAAAATGGGATCATGAAGTCATTGTCAGCTGGAGTGTGCGTACGCGCTTGCGTGTGTGTGAGTGTGTGTTTGTGCATGTTTACATTTGTCTAGAAAATGAATGAAAACACACGAATTAAAAGGTACAGGGTATTTTGGAGTAGGGGCACTCGACTACAGTGCCCTTACTTGTTGAATCTTTATGTTACCCCAAAACGCGTTTCTCACAAGAGTCCCATGAAACTTATTGAACGACCTTTTTGATTACTTTTATTTCAATGAGACTTTAATTTCAAATGATTTCCTGTTTAACCTTCATTAGCTATTAGTGTTAGAAGTACGACTCCATTGAAATAAGGTTTAGACAGAATTATGAATAAAAGCATTCGACTTCTCCAAACTTTCATTGCCTATATAGCTACCAAGGACCACAGTATTACCAGCGAAATAGGCTACCGTCATTTTAAATAATCCAATTGCTAATTTTACTTCCTTGAAGTTTCAAAAAGTAAAATTACTTTTTTGCTTTGATACTTTTCTAGGGCGAACTATTTTTTTTTAAAAACTCGAATTAATATTAAAATTGTTTAAATATATAGAGAGTATAGAGCTGTACCTGAATATAGGCGTTTTTAAACGTGTCGCTAACGTGGAATGAGTGTTAATTTATTAATATTTTACCCCCTAAAAAGTCCAAGAGGTAAACTTTCCAAATTGATTTCGGATTTAAAACGCCAAAAAAGTGTATGTCTTTGGGAAACTTTGTAGAATCTCTGGAAAACTCCGCACACAGAACTGTTCTACTGATTGCAAAGAATCTTTCGTCTAAGTTTCGAAGAAGCCTCTTGGGGGAATCAAAAGGTACATAATGATGATGATTTTAGCTTGTTCGAGTTCGACTTTATCTCTCCGTCGATCAAATTAAGAAGCCCGATATTGTTTAAGCCGACATTCTTACTTTATTTGATCTTGAAATCGGCTTGTCAAGAATGCCGAGATTAAATGGGATATTCGAACTAACATCGAGGGATTTTTCAAAAATGACCGAGATTGACTTAGCTCGATATTCAAACTTGATGTTATCACAAATAAAGCGTTTCACATAAACACCGGGTGACTTTTTTAACGATCCATTTGTATTCAAGCAAGCAAGGCTCGAGGTCATTAGTTGGTTGGACACCATCGGTTATGTCTTTCTTAGTCTTTGTTCAATTGCCTCCAAATCAGCAGCTTCTTCTTCATGCCAGCATTGCTACATATGACTGTATACATATCGACCCAAAAATCAAAGGCCAAGTTGACAAAACTACTTTGCGTATGTGTATATATCCATTTGGCCTCACTGTAATTATTCCGTTGACATTGGAATTCCGTACATATTTCAATCTCGAGTCAGGATCATTTGACTTTTAAGTACGGATCCGAGCTTGAAAAAACCCTTTTCGTATTGATACGCGAATTTCAGAATTGTATCAAGCCTTTCATACTAGAATCAAGGATAACTCGTTCTTAAAATTTCAATCCGAAGGTCGAATAATTCTGGGTTCTTGTTTCCTTACCTGGGTATATTGTAGACATTTATTTAATGCCTTTCCCAGGAAAGAAAAATGAGTATCTTTCCAATCGGGGGATCGATCTATGACTAACAAAACAGGTTTTCAGACAAATCTTTCTGTTCGAAGTAGGTACATTTCCTCAAAACTGTTGATACAGTAGCCCTACAACTATCACTCTCCACAACTGTCACTTGCTCAGTTCTCTAGCAAAAGCGCTTTAGGCATCCGTACATATAGTATTTAAGTACAGTCGCTCTATATTGATTTAACAATAAGTTTTTGCAACACTACGAATATATCTATTAAGTTTTCTTTCGGTTTCCAACATGTTTCGACCTTCGGTACGTAAAGCGGTTTGCGCAAGTCGTTCTTTTGCGCGCATTTACTCGAAAGATGTGCGTTTTGGTCCCGAGGTGCGTGCCCTGATGATACGTGGTGTAGATGTTCTGGCGGATGCGGTGGCCGTTACCATGGGTCCCAAGGGACGTAGTGTGATAGTGGAGCGTCCCTGGACTTCACCCAAAATCACCAAGGATGGCTATACAGTGGCTCAGGCGATTGCCTTGAAGAATCAACACATGAATTTGGGGGCCAAATTGGTGCAGGATGTGGCCGATAACACCAATCAGTCGGCAGGAGATGGTACCACCACAGCTACCGTATTGGCACGTTCGATAGCCAAGGAGGGTTTCAGTCACATAACACGTGGCGCCAATCCCGTGGAGATACGTCGTGGCGTCATGATGGCAGTGGATGTGGTAAAGGATTCGCTTAAGAACATGTCCCGGCCGGTGGAGACGCGCGAGGAAATCGAGCAGGTGGCCACTCTATCGGCGAATGGAGATACAGAAATTGGGCGGCTTATAGGCGAGGCCACGGATCGAGTGGGTCGCAAGGGTACAATCACTGTGAAGGATGGCAAACGACTGAAGGATGAATTGACCATTATACAGGGTTTGCGTTTTGACAAGGGCTATGTGTCGCCCTTCTTTGTGAACACCACGAAGGGCGACAAAGTAGAGTTTGCCAACGCTTTGGTATTGATCTCCCTGAAGAAAATCCACTCACTATCGCAGATTGTTAAGGCACTGGAGTACTCGCTACGCAAGCGACGTCCCCTACTCATCATAGCCGACGACATTAGCGGAGAGGCTTTGAATGCTTTGGTGGTCAACAGATTGAAGTTGGGACTGCAAGTGTGCGCCGTCAAGGCGCCCAGCTATGGTGAACATCGCAAGCAGCTGATGGGTGACATAGCCGTGGCCACTGGAGCCACCATTTTTGGCGATGACATTGATTACTCAAAAATTGAGAATGCCGAGCCCAAGGATTTGGGTGAGGTGGGAGAGGTTTCGGTCAGTAAGAATAGTACCATGCTGCTCGAGGGTAAACCCAAAGCATTCGAGCTCGATATACGTATTCAGGCAATTAAGGATGAGCTGCAGGATAAGACGACAAAGGCCTCTCAACTGGATCGTCTACGTGAACGTCTCTCTGCTTTGACCAAGGGTGTGGCTGTGCTACACATTGGTGGACAAAGCGAGGTGGAGGTTAACGAGAAAAAGGATCGTGTTAAGGATGCTCTTAATGCCACAAGTGCAGCGATAGAGGAAGGTATTATTCCTGGAGGTGGAACCGCCTTCTTACGCTGTATACCCGAACTACAGCTACTGACGCCCGAGAGCCCGGATCTGCAGAAGGGCATTGAGATCATCTGCAATGCGCTGCGTATGCCCTGTATGACCATAGCGGCGAATGCGGGAGTGGATGCGGCTGCGGTAGTGGCCAAGGTGATAAATGGTACAGAAGACTTTGGCTATGATGCAATGAAAGATGAATATGGGCAGTTGATAGCGAAGGGTATCATAGATCCCACCAAGGTGATGCGCACTGCCATTACGGATGCGGCTGGAGTGGCCTCCCTGCTCAGCACCACCGAGGTGGTCATCACGGATGCACGCAATAGCGATCTTTTGGCCAAACTGGCAGGTGCTGGCGGTGGTGGCGGTATGGATGATGATCTAGGCGGTTTCGATATGGGCGGCATGAGCGGTATGGATGCTTTGGCTGCGTTGGAAGAAATGGGCGGCCTGGGCGGCATGGGCGGACTTGGTGGTATGGGCGGTGGTATGTCCGGCGGATCTGCTGCATCTGGTGGTGGTGGCGGACCAGCGCTGCCGAGATGAACGAAATAGTCAAGAATATACCCGGCATGGAAGATGTCACCGTCAGTGACATCGACAGCAGCATGATGTAGCTCTGTGCCTTCTTTCTGCCATCCTCTACTCTGCGTGTGTGTGTGTAATTGTGTGTGCCTAAATTCCTTTACGTTTAAATTAAAAATTGTATTCAGTGCTACCAACAACAAATGTAAATGGAGATCTCAAAAAGGGTAACCTGCAACGGCTGACGCGTACAACTTGTGACCCAGTGAACCGCGTTTGTAATGCTATCAATAATTAAGTGCCACTGCCACCTCAAACGGACAGTATACGGGGTTTCGTAGCGGGGGAGAGAGGGAGGGAGCATTGGGCCAACGAATGCTTAATAAGTAACGTCTGCTGCATAAATTTCCGACCAAAAAAATACTGAATTTCATACCGCTAAGGATTTGTGGGGAACGACGAAGTGGGTATACTCTTTTCTGAATATAAATATTTCTCAGATGATCTCTACTTGTGATATCTACGAGCAATAGGATTCTATTCCATAATTGTTCCGAAATTCAGCGATAGTAAAAAAAAGTTCAAGTGGGCCTTCATCTACAAAAATATCAATTCCAATATCAAATTTCACCGAATAATATAACTATTTTCATATCAAAAGGATACTATTTACACTGCAGTTGCCTTTCTCTAATGATCAAAGAGGCTAAATAGCCCATAGAAGCCAAAATTTTTTCTTTAATACTTTTAAACTACACCGAAAGAAGCCAGGACAAAAGCAGGGAAAATTGTAAGCCTAAAAAGTATGATTTGATCCCGGCAGTGGGATTAAAATTTTAAGTACGAGTATGCTTGAATTGATACGAAACTGGATTGTCTTTACTACGCATTGTATACTTTCACTTTATTGACTTAAAAAAATCTATTTATGCACTATAGACAATGTTGAAAATACCTTAAACCACGTCCTCGACGTTCTAGAGCAGCGATGTTCAAGAAGAGCGAGACCAAAAAGTGAAAGTGTATTGGTGTGCGATATTAAAGCGACACAGCCCAGCTTTGAACTGCCCTGCTCGACGTCTGGGCATCGAATGCAAGCAAAGAGAGCGCTGCTTACGCTCATATACCCGACTTCGGCATGCGCTCGGCTCGTGTGCGTGTAAATAGCCGATTGTGCTCGGCCCCTGGGGGCTATGGAGGAACATCGCTGTTCTAGAGTAATAAAAGTGCACAACTGGACTACAGGAATTCTGTCTCACTTCGTGCCTAAATGCCTACAGCTATTGGCATCAATTTATAATATGAATTTGACGCTGCTTTGGTTATACGAGTTGTGGTGCAGTTGGCTTAGATACCGGTGTCAGTAAGTGCAGTCTTTCGAGATCCCGAATTAGAATTAAATTTAAAATGGTATTTAAAAATTAATCTCCCGTGCCACCACACCATACCCCATCTAACATTTTTAATGTCTTTCAAGGTTGAGCTCGAAAAGAAGAATAATTTTTAGTCCGGCAAAGCAAATTCCGGGATCAAAATTTTGATCCCTGTCCGGTTCATTCCTGGATCAACCCTTTATTATTCCTGTTTTGGTATTAGTTGATCCCGAATAGCTTAATTTTTTGGTTTAGTGTATAAACATGAAAATTAAGTTTAAAAATTTGCCCACTTGCCAACAATCGCTTTGAAAATTATTTTCCAATTTACTTCGAAGCTCTAGAAAAACTAGAAAAATTTCAAAGAATTTTACATGAACAATAAAGAATTGATTACTTTGCGAGAAACTGGCAGTTGGAAGTGTGCGGGTTATCTACGCTTTTCGATGTATTTCACTTCCCTACTTTGACTTCACCAGCAATTTCTTTTAAGGCTGCATTCACTCTGTTCGGACACTTCTTCTTATTTGGCCCGATATTTCAATAACAACCGCTTGACGGTCTCTGCCGCTGCAATTAATCCCCGACACTCGACTCTGTCTTGTGAAAGCTGGTACCAGTTGGTCACATCAAGCGCCGCAATATCTTCCAGCACCTGGTCTTTCCATCCCAAATTCGTTCGCCCTCCGTTTGTTCACTTTTTTAGCGCTTCTTCATTCATACGAGCAGTGGCGTAGGCAGGATTTTTCCAAGGAGTTTTACTGGGTCGCCGCCTTATCCACTGCTGTTAATGTCCATGCTTCTGCACCGTATGGGGGGACTGGGATGATAACGAATTGAACGATAAGCGACTTTTCGGACACATGAGACATGATAATATAGTAGGCCTGCATATCATCATCCCAGTCGGACTTGACTTCGTGCCAGAAGCACATCCCGTATACAACTTTTGTCACTCCGAAGTAGTTGCTAAAACCTTTGCATAGGTTGTTGTTGTTGGCTTAACTCGGCTAAAAACGCTCGGCTCTCTCTGCTCCATGCTGGATGCGTGCTATTAGAAGGGACGTTTGCATGTTTTACAGATTTTATGCCTTCCAAAATACGGCAAAAAGAACATGTTTGTAAAAAACAGCACAGGTGCAGCATGCGTGCTATTAGAAAGGACGTTTGCATGTTGTGCAGATTTCTTCGCTTCTAACCTACTGCCAAAAGGAACGTGCATCAGTTTTCATACAGATTATATGCCTTGTATCATACTTTGAGCTCTGGAGCAGTCCAATAACAATAACAGAAATAACGAATCATAAAAAAGCGAGGCTAGAGTCGACAAAGAGCACACTCATAAATCATAAATAAATTTTGCTCTTGCAGAAAGTCTCGATCGCGCACAATGCACCTGTTTCGCCGAATGAGTCTGCTCCGAACTGCAGCCGAGCGCCTGAGCTTCGCGACGCTTCGCCAGTTGCCGGAAAATAACTCTCGGAGCAATGGGAGCAATCATGCAGCTCTACGCCTCAGTACTTAATTTATCTGCAGTAGAAATTGCTGAATTCGGAACAGATTTTAGTACTGATTTCAGTACTACCCATGAAACTTAACCATGAGTTCAGCACTGAAATGATGCCTGATAGAAGCAAAGGTAATACCGTAGTAAGCCCTATATGTGTTGAAATCATGAGTGAAATGAGAGTATTTAAGGTTCAGTACCAGCGCTTCCAAATCAGAGCTGATTTAGCTATCATTGAGTACTGAGCCGAACTGAAGGCAATACAAATTGCCATATAGGGAGTTTTTAAGTGCTCGGGTGTGCAAGAGGTTGTGTGTTCGATCTCGCTTCGGAACATCTAATGAAAAGTTTTCTCTTTGAATAAACTTACACACCCGGTCACCCCTCTCTGCTGTTGGCGCCAGCTTTGTAGTAATTAGCCATGCAAAAGCTTCTCAAACTGCCGTTCGGATTCGGCGTTAAACTCTAGGTCCCTTTCTCTTGTGCGAAAATTAGAAGCGCACAAGCCAAGATATTGAGAGGAGCTCGGCTTTGTCCCTTTGGGGCTGTGTCAAGACATTTAAAACCTTAAAGCTAAAATGTAATCCCAAAATGTGTAGTAAATTATCAATAGACCATCGTTGTAATGTCATCGTTGTAAAATGGAATAGTTAAATTGTCCGTATAATTATTATTTGGCAATTATTGCTGCACATTTTAACGTTTGCCGTAATAAAGGGATATGGGAATAAAACACTTATAAATCTATTATGTCGTCAAGCGTTTCAGCTTAGTTATCATACCCTTCCTGCTTGTTAGCTTTTTGCGAAAAAAAAACGAGGCTGCACACGCAATGCAAAAATCTTGTTGCGGAGCTGTAACAAGTAACAAGGCGGTAGAATTGCTGAAACTGGGCATGGAACATGTGCAAATACGCATGCGTAATTATTGAAACAAGTTAATTACTGTGAAGGTGCCTTTCGACAGCGACTTCTCGCCGAGTTGCGGGTGCTTCAACTCCGACTCCGACTCCAACTCTTTTCCTTCTTTTAATATATGCAAGACAGCGCATTCCAATGTTGGGTTTTGGGTTGTGCGTCCTTTTATGGCGAAGGCCAAAACCATGGCACAGGTCCTGGACTTGTGCAGCTGCAGCGTGATCAAAGTGTGAAATGACTTGTTGCTGTGTGATACCTGAATACAAATTGCTTGATGCCTTCGATCGATCCAAAAGCGATCTTTTCTTACCGCTGCTCTATCAAGATAGCCTTAATTAAGTTGTTTGCCGGGGAGTTGGGGCTGGGGAGTGGGGAGTATCGGCTTCTCAGGAAGCTGTTGAGTTTCTCTCATTCTTTCTGGCTAAAGCATAGCTCAATAAAGACAACTATCAAATGCCAATGACTGACATTTAGTTGCGAATCAAAGGCAAAAATAATGAAATTATCAGTATGACGATTGTTGGTTAATTAAAAAAGCATAGAAATTGATAAGAACATGACTTTGCTTTGCTAACAGCTAACAGAGATAATCTGTAATAGGTGAATGAGAGAGATATCGATACCAGACCCACGTCAATCATATTCAATTAAATTTTACGCTAGAAATAAATAAATAAGTGACCAGTTTAACAAATGATGACCTCATTTAGATTTCAATTTCAAGTGTTTAGAACAGTTAAATGGGCATGAACTAAGAGACAGTAATCTAGGCACCAAATAAGTAGATGAGAATCTGCAAATCGATTCGTCCACACTCAGGCAAATTGTGTGTGACAACAGTATGAAATTTCTACCCATTTTGTACTAAGATTTCAAAAACAATTCGTTGTTAAATGTGCGTAAATTAAGTATGAATCGTTCTTGGGAGCCTTGACCAAATTTTCTGAACCAGAAACTTAAAATATTCCAAAATGAACTTATAACAAATTGGTCAGAAGTTCAGATCAAACTTGTTTTAAGTATTTTATTTTCAAGCATTTCCTGCATTTTTTCAGAGTTAGAAGTATTCTTTCCAGCGCAGACAGCACGCGACTCCCCTCTTAAAAAGAAAAACACATAAAAACAGATCGCAATCAATGTCCAACTGCCTCGATCTCCAATTAGCTAATAGAAAACTCTCCCCACCCGTTTCAATCGACGATGGTTACACCCCATGGGGGAAATGTGTACGATTGGTTTCCCTTTGTTAAAGACCACTAATTATGGGGTCTATCAATTAATAATAAAAGGAGTCATCGCCATGGTAGTTCCACTTTATTTGCATTTTTAATTTGTTCCTAATTAAATATTCATCTTTTGAGTATCTCACGCTGTGTCAACTATTCTGTGTTTTTATGGCACTTGATTTATTCGAATATTCCTGATTAATTGGAGCCGACACTGAGAGAAAGTAAGAGCGAGGGAGAGAGAGAGAGAGTATCTTTCATTAGGGCTCGTTAAGACTTCAGAGGTGTGCGTCCTACATTTTCATTTGTTACGGTTTATTTTTACGCTTGAGCCGCATAATTTAATAACCCAACTGAGCGTGTGTGTGCGTGTGTGTGTGCCACTACCGAAGACAAATGGGTTTATTATAAGTATGATGGCTGAAAAAATTTATGCGCGCTATTAAATTGTTTATTAAACGACCGCACCAAGCCTCCAAATGGCGAAAAATAAATCGCTTTTCACTTATGAAAAAAATAATAATAAAAAATTAATTCCATCCTCCTTTGTTTTAGGTGCCTGTTGATGAACTCATTTGTCAACGTCACCTTGGCCAACAACCAGTGGAGCCACCGAGAAGACTCTTTGATGGAACCTCCAACCCATCTATTTAATTACCAATATATGTTGGCAAGTAGCCTTTGCATAATTGCATTGGGTTGCTCCTACTTTGCAGTATATTAAGCAGGTACAGTGAAGACAGCTGGCAGAGGAATGTATAAATCGAAAGTTTAAAAAAAAAAAAATTGGACAATGTTGCAATCAGCTTCATATTCACCAAGAAAAAAACAGAACGAATAAGTTAAGTACGAAGACGTTTGGAAAAAAACTATTCCTTTATGAAACTTTTCAAAATTTCGCTCTTGAAATCGTTCTAAATTCGTTCTGAGTTTAGTATTTTTAGGCGAGGGGACTGAGGTAAAGAAACTGAAAGAGTCGGGCAAGCACATTTTAGATAATAGCGTTAAGCCCGCTCTCACAGTTTCGCTTTTTACAGGAGGGGGGTGTGTGGGACAATTTTTGAACTCGTGTTGCTTTGGAATTTCCAAGCAGATATGGCTTTGCTGGCATAAAGAGACGGCTTTTGGACTGTCAGTTGACAGACAAAGAATGCTGCTGCTTTCTGGTGTTATGAGTTTCTCAAGCCGGCTACAATTTGGTACATAGTTTAACAATTCATTTTCAATGAAATAAATTTCCCAAAAACAGAGAAAAAAACATTTTGAAATTGTTGTTTCATTGAAATATGGGCGCCCTTACTTTTGAATCTGTGGAGATAATGATATCTGGCGTGCATTCGAAATATCTCAAAGCAGCGCTGCTTCCACACACACGGTATAAACTGTTAAAGCTTCGCTGCGTTACGTGTTCGCAACGCAGTCGTTGCTACTCGAAAAGAGAGAAATTTTTGCGCTGCTCTCACACACACCAATGCAAAAATGTGAATGTATTTCTTGCCTGCCTCTGCTCTAGAAGCACAATTTAGTCTTGGATCAAATATTTTACTCTTGGATCAAGAATTTTCATTCTAATCGAACTTCTGAAATCAAACATGTTTGACGCAAGTATGAAACTCCCTATTTATTCGCCTTGGTTTCGATGTCATAAGAGATTGAGAGAAGCTCGGCTTTGGCCCTTTGAGGCTGTGTCAAGCCATTTTCAATGTCATAACCATATACCCACGTTTCGTCACCAGTTATGACCCGTTTGAGCAAGCCGGAATCGTCGTTGACTTCATTCAACAACTAATGCGAGGTTGCTTCTGCTCAAAATTTAGCAATTTCAGCCACACGTTTCAGTCCCAAAACATTCGAGAAAATTGAACGGCATGAGCCGATTGATATGCCAACATCCTCTGCAACTTCCTTAATAGTGATTCGACAATTTTCTAAAATTTTTTTTTTACTGTTTCGATGTTTTCTTCGCTTTGTTGACGTGGTCGCACCTCCAGAAGCTCATCGTCATCAACATTTTCTCGGCCTTCTGTAAAGCGCTTGTACCACTTACATATACAGCCATGCTCCGGTTTTCTCTTAATTTTGCGATTTAAACAAATTCGTACGATTTCAATTTAGAGCGCTCCGAAATTCGCAAGCTTTTGGTAATCGATTATGTTTCATTCCCAACTTGTTTTGTGTCATTTCACATAACAAAAACAGATGATGAGCGCCTATCGATAGACATATATCGATATATACAAAGGCCAAATCGCAAATTGTTGTTATTTTGAGCTGTTTTCCTCCTTGTTCAATTTTGTGTGTCTATTAAAAAATTGTTTAAAATATACTCTTAATGCGAATTGGGTAGGATAGTCCGTAAGAATTATCTTAAAATGTTAAAGAACTATAAATAAAAATATTTCCGTGGAGTGTCTGTTTGTACATCAACCTATAATTTATATTTACTTTTCATTTCACGGACGCAGATGTCGCCGGTTTAAAATCGTAAAAACTTTGCGATTTTCGAATGTCGGAGCACCAACTTTTACGATTTGGCTATGAAATCGCAAAGCTTTTGCGAAAGCGAAAACGGGAGCATAGCTGATAAACACTTTTTTGAGACAAAGTGTACTAACCGAATGCCACAGTCAATATATCAAGTGCCTTGGAGGTCTTTATTACATTTTTAACGCAGATTTAACACATATTCTTTGAACCGTTTTTTTCAAAAGTCAAAAACCGAAGAGCACACAAAAAAGTGACTAACCTTTTCAGTTGCCAAAAACAAACTACTAATCGAAATTGGTTGCTAGTGCAAACATATGAAAAAATCGATAAAATCGAATAATAGGGGGTATAAGTGTGCATCGTCCTGGCTAGTCTCTAGTTATTGCCATTGCAAAACCTTCTTAAGGGAAAGGTTTTAGTGCCTGTCAACTTCCAGTAGGCGCTTGACGATTGACATAAACTTTTGATTATAGTGCATACTTCGGTAATTTGCTTAAAGTAAAATCTATGTAAAAAATCCCCCAGACATCGTGTTAAGGCCTAAAGACTCCAAGGCTCAACAGACTAATGAGAAATCTGAACTAAAGAAATAAAGTTACCCTTGCTGTTTGTTTTTCTAAATAAGAATACTTTTCCGACCTTACTTTTCTATGAGAGCTATACTTTATTCTTCTTCTTCTTCTTTGGCATTGATGGCAATAAAATCATCACAACCTTTTTACGAGAGATTTTGGATGCACAGAATGCGATAATGAATGGTGAATGCAGTTTCGGCGAAATGGTACGCAGAATCTCGGACTACTGCGCGACGTGATGGTGACATGGCCATCTTTAAGTTGGCCGCAACTCATGCGGAATTCGAATATGTCTTGTTGCGTTTGAAAATGCATAAATTATCAGAAATATTCGAAATGGATGCGAACAGATGAGAAAATAAAATAAAAAAAATTAAGAATAAAATCAAAACGTCTTGGCAGCCCAAGGCTCAACAGACTAATGAGAAATCTGATTTAAAAAATATGTACCAAAAAGTTCGTTCAAGCAGAGCCAACTAAGATTAACAAGAAAATTTTAAAATTATCATAGACTACTCAGTTCATAAAACTTTGGCGGTACCTTTAAGCTAGATGTCTTGCAAAATAACAAAATAACAGCAAATAAAATAAATCCCATTATCAACGTTTAAAAAAAAATGTTCACTTAAAGGCCAATCTTTCAAAAATTAATCAATTAATCATCTTCCATTGCCCCCCCCCCCCCCCTTTTTTTGACCCGTTTTACACCCATTTTGTGTGGATCCTATTCCATTGTTTTAACTGTCTTTGATATTATCCTAAAGTCTTCCTTTGTAGGTTTTAAATAAACTATCTCAAACATTTCAGCGATTTTTTCATACCATTTTGAATACCTGTGCACAAATTATGCTACGCAAAATTACTATTACTATGAAAATTTGCAACAACATTGATGGCATACCCATAGGCGATACAAAATTTGGTAATTTTAAGTGCGTGTATTCAAAATGGTATATCTTCGCTTAAAAAAATGTAATAAATATATGAGACAATTAATTTAAAATCTAAGATATAGTACTTTACGATAATATTAAAGAAAATAGTATAGGTTTCTTATAAAACGTCTCTAAAAATGGTTAGTATAGGCATTTTTTGCAACTTTGAGCTCAAACACCAAAAATCTAGACGTAATGGACCAATTCCTATATAAATATATATATAAACCCTATATCGCTACTTTTAAACCAATGGAAGATAATTAATTGATTAATTTTTGATTGATGGGCTTAAAGGCCATTTTTTTACATTTTTTTAAACGTTGCTAATGGGATTCATTTTGTTTGCTGGTATTTTGATATTTTACAAGATACCTAGTTTAAAGGTACCGCCAAAGTTTTATGAACTGAGCAATCTATGATAATTTGAAAATGTTTTGTTAGTCTTAGTTGGCTCTGTTTGAACGAATTTCTTGGTACATACATATTTTATACCCTTGCGAGGGTATTATAAAATTGTCCGGATGTTTGTAACGCATAAAGTTTATATTCTTGATCAGCATGACAAGCTGAGTTGATTTAGCCATGTCCGTCTGTCCGTCCGCTGTCCTTCTGACCGTCTGTTTCTATGCTATCTCCTCCGTCAGTTTTAAAGCTATCCTCACCAAACTTTGCATGAAGACTTTTGGTACAAATACGCTAGACCGGCCGGATCGGTGACTAGATATAGTGTATAGGAACGATGTTGAAAAATTTTTACTTGGTTTAATTTATGTTGTAACGAAGAAGGAGGCCCCCCCGACCCCAAAAAGTATATATATTCTTGATCAATGAGAGTGGTTGATAGCTTTGTCGTGTCTTTGTCTTGTTTGTTTCTATGTATTTAGTGTTTTAAGCTATCTCACAAACTTTGACGAGTCTTCTGGTAATATACGCTGCCATTTGTCGGAACCGGCCGGATCGGATGACTATAGCATATAGCTGCCATAGAAACGATCGAGTCTGGAAAACTTTTTTTTTTAAGGAAACGCCTCCAAACTACGTATTTCTTAGTTTACTATCTTTCCATAATTTCATAAGTTTGGTCGAAATCGGATATAGCTATGCTGCAGAACGATCGGTCGTAAAACTGGTACTAGTGAGAAAAACTTTTTGTTTTTAATGAAAACGTCCTTATCATTGGCATACACTTATTTTATATACTTTTACACAATTCTACAAAGTTTGATCGAAGATGATTTACTAAAACGATCTGTCGAAAAACTTGTCGAGTGAGGAAAATTTTTGTTTTTAATGAAAACGTCCTTTTTATTGGCATACATTATGTATATACTTGGACACATTTCTACAAAGTTTTATCAAAATCGGATGACTTCATATAGCTGCAGTATGAAGATCGGTCGAAAAAGAGTTCTAGTGAGAAAAACTTTTGTTTTAAATGGGATCGCCTCCAAATTCAATTAACAGTGTATTATGCTTTTCCATGATTTCTCTACGTGTAGATCCTCTATTTAGATCCTATGAAAATAAGTAAAAAGTATTCCTAAAAAAACTTTTTGTTTTCAATGGAAGCTGCGGGTATACAAAACTGGCCGAGCCGAAGTTAACTTCCTATTTTTGTTTTCAATTGAAACGCCTCCTAGTTTCGTACTTCTTAGTTTACTATGATTTTCCATGATTCCACCAAATTTGGTCGAAATCGGACATCTAAAGGGTGATTTTTTTGCTATTATCTTTTTGGCAATACTGGTTTAAACAGCTCATGCACGTTTCGTGTTTTGTTTCACTGTCAAACATCTTCAGTTTGGTCTCTAATTTAACCATGAAACGTCTTACAAACGAACAACGCTTGCAAATTATTTAATTTTATTATCAAAATGCGTGCTTTGTTAAGAAAGTTCATCGCGCGCTTCTTCCATTTTATGGTCAGTTTAATCGACCCACTATTCGGGCTATTTTGACTAAATTTCGCACCACATTTACATTGTTGGACATTAAACCACCAACACGCTTACGTAGAGTGCGAACTGAAGAAAATATCGCAGCTGTATCGGCCAGTGTTAATGATGACCATCAATTATCGATTCGTCGCCGTTCGCAGCAATTGGGCCTCTGTTACACAACAACGCGGAAAATTTTGCGGAAGGATTTAGGTGTGAAGCCTTTTAAAATACAGCTGGTGCAAGAATTGAAGCCGAACGACCTACCGCAACGTAGAATTTTTGGTGAATGGGCTCTTGGAAAGTTGGCCGAAGATCCACTTTTTTACCGAAAAATTGTGTTCAGCGACGAAGCTCATTTTTGGCTCAATGGGTACGTAAATAAGCAGAATTGTCGATTTTGGAGTGAATATCAGCCAGAAGCATTGCAAGAGCTACCAATGCATCCAGAAAAAGTCACAGTTTGGTGCGGTTTATGGGCTGGTGGCATCATTGGACCGTACTTCTTCAAAGATGATGCGAATCGTAACGTAACTGTGAATGGTGAGCGCTACCGTGAGATGATATCCAACTTTTTTTGGCCAAAATGCAAGAGCTTGACTTGCATGACATGTGGTTTCAACAAGACGGTGCCACATGCCACACAGCACGCGCAGCAATGGACTTATTGAGAGGCGAGTTCGGTGAACATTTTATTTCACGTTCGGGACCGGTCAATTGGCCGCCTAGATCGTGCGATTTAACGCCTTTAGACTATTTTTTGTGGGGCTATGTTAAAGCTCATGTCTATACAGACAAGCCCGCTTCAATTGACGCATTGGAAGACAACATTGAAGCATTTATTCGTGAGATACCGGCCGAAATGTTGGAAAGAGTATGCCAAAATTGGACTAAGCGGATGGACCATTTGAGGCGCAGTCACGGTCAACATTTGCATGAAATAATCTTCAAACATTAAATTATATGGACCGTACTATCGAATCAAATAAAGATTTCATGCAATTTTCTGAATTTTATGAGTTTTTTTTTGAAAAACTGAAAAAGAAAATGGAAAATCTTAGTGGAAAATATTTGTTTTAAATTTTTCTACTTTACGAAGTTCTCTATTGAGTCGCATGGAGGCCGTTCAGCACCATTTGCTCGTTTGAAGTTGAAATCTTTAAGTCCATTCTCAACAATGTTCTAAAGAAAGTGGAAAAGTGGGAAAAATTGTGTTTTTAAAAGATTACCAACAAAATTTCAATTTCAACTACGAACGGAGTTCTTTCCTGAGCCAGGTAGGGACACTTCCCCCTTATGAACGGTCACAATACAAACTAGATGTACCAGTACAACTATTGCAACCAATATCTTTACAACTGCTAAATATTGCAATACGCTTTTTGGGTTATTCAGAAAACAGGATAAAAGTGACGACCAAAACTGGGAAATATTGTAACTATTGTAACTGTTTGCCGTTCTTACAGCGGTGGTTAGGAAAACTACAACAACTACAACGATGCAAGCCTTTTCGAATTATAAATTTTTAATCAGACGCTGGATTGGTTCGCGGGTCGGCTTACGAGACCGCTTTAGCGGTTCGGTGTGGTTCAGAACCGGCTTGCATCACTTGTAACAGCAGCAAAGTCGACGACATAAAACAATGATACCTTTATTTTCATCCTCTCATCAAAAACATAATTCTTGTAAAATATAATCCTACATAGTTTGATTTCGAATCTTAGAAAATGAAATCGCTTTTTTAAACAAACCTCCCTTCCTAAAATATAAAATGTCCATTTATTAAACACCTAAAATACGTGTTTGATTTTTGCCATCATCACCATGATCCTGATTAAATATTTCACCCGTATTAGTGCAAAGATTTTCATAATCATTGCTTGTGGTGGCACCCCACACATTGCACTCGCTGGCTGGATCACCGATCTTGTACACATAAGAGTCGGCCAGATTGGTAAAATCAAAGTGGCAGGTTAGAAAATGACAGTGGCTAAAACAGCAAGACTTTTATTAGATTTCATATGATTTCTACGTAGATCATGAACTTACCCCTTAGGCTGTTCACCGCGCATACAATTAGTGGCCATAGCGATGCCGCAGCCCACACGCGACACTCGATCGCTGACTAGAACTGTAAAATGGCCCACATCGTAGTCCCTACAATAGAGTAGAAAATTGAACACATATGTACGCAAGGAATTTAATTAAATAATAATTAACAAAAGGAATTGAATTACTAACTCGCTTGGATCAAATGATTCTACGACATCTTCAGGATCCTCTACTTCGAGATATTCTTCGAACATACGATCCAGCGTCAAATCCAGTAGTTGCCGCACAGTGAAACGATCTTTGCTGGCCCCCACCAGACCCAAACACTCGCCGGCCAGAGGAAAACGTTGAGTGGCACGGCATTCGGAGTGTCTGAAGGAGACAGTGGCGGCATGCGTGCGTGCCATATAGCCCAGCTCTAAGTCCCAGATCAATTCTCGCATACGACTGGCAGAGGGAAAAGTTTTATTGCTAAGCGTGGTAAGATCCCCACCGGCCAACTTATTGCGATATGTGTTAAGCATCTTCAGTATGATATCGTGTAGGCGTGTAGTATCTGGAATAGTGGCCATGTAACGTGCTTTTCCATCCAAAGGCGGCAGTTCGGTATCCAGGCGACACATAAAATGTTTCATACTGGCCTTATTGCAGACATGACTGCGGTTATGGCAGTAATTGTAGGCCGGTCACGGTCACCACGAAGGTGGTGAATAGAAGTAAAAGCCACATACAAAAAATTTCTAGAAATTTGTAAATATTAAAATTTACTTTTTGATTGTGTGAGAAACTTTTGTCAATTTATTTGGTTTTGTTTTTCAAAATATGAAGCAATAATCTTTCCCTTTTAGCCAGCTACCCCTATACTTCACCGACCACCAAGTGAGCGGCCCCGTTGTATACAAAAAAAAACGGAAGCCAAGCTTAACGCGAAATTTAATTTGCAAACCTCTGAGAAGCCTTTGCAGCTCATAAATGGCCTTTAGCTCCTCTCTGACTGACAGGCACGTATGAAATTTACATTCATTAGCTCGTTATCAATCTTTATGCTTCGCGTTGGCCAAGCTCAGCGTTCAGAGCTCTCGCTGTTCTCTCGTTTGTAAAAGTTGCAACTAATTACAAAAAGTAATTAATGCTGAACTCTGCTTAATAATGCAAACGGCGCCCGCCAGTACCATGACCAGAACAGAGCTCTGAGAGATGAGTTGCGGTTATTTTTGCAATGGCCGCGTGAAATCAATAAATTAAATATGCAAACTTGCCAACGAGAAGAGCCAAGAGCAAACAATCGTAAATTTAACGAGCCTACATGGGCGTGGCATAGCTTACGGTAGCCGGAAAACAGAAAAGGGCATGGACTTTGTCGAGAAAGAGGCACTCAACATCATTTACAAGTCAATAAAATCAATTTGGGTAGCCAAAAGAACAAACAAATTTTACCGACAGCCAAATAAGGATATTAGGGATAACAAACACACACACACACACACGCATGCCGCAGACCAATTATAACTCTAACGATAGCCCCACTGATAGAGGGTCATCCTGAAAGGGACGAAAACGCCGACCTCTAATTAATCAATTATAATAAACAAAACTAATGCGTTGAGAGAGGAAAGAAGAAGCCAAAAAGGATAAGCGAAGATTGTGTTCCAGCTGGGACACGATCTCAACAGCTGCTTGGCGGAAGAGGCAGGCACAATTTGTAGCTAAGCATATTTTGATGGTTAAGCTAAAGTAAGCAGCAATTATTAGTTAAAATATCAGTATATTGATACGCTAAGCAAATCCATACAAATACTCGTCTCCCTTTTTAGCATAGTAAACAAACTTTAGTTAATGCAAGATTTATACTATAAGTTGGTATGAGAATTGAACTAGAACTAGTGAATACACACTACCTGAAATTTTTGTTCATCATTTTTAAAAGAGTGACCCGCAGATTGCGTCAAACAACATTGGTTTTTTCTTCGATCCTGCTGGAAAGGCTAGGGTGATCTTCTGTCTGAGTTTCAGGTGTTCGAGGTCATTAACACGTCTACTGTCTTTTGAGCATTGCTGAGAGGTACCTTTCTAGTGGCAGAAATCTGTACGCTTTCTTTGTAGACTTTAGAGCTGCACTCGACTCTATAGACCGAAGATCCCTCTTTCTAAAGCTGTACAACCTAGGAATTTCTTCAAAAATCATTAAAATCTTGTAAAGCCTCTACAAAGACAAACATCAAGCAGTATGGGATGGCACCAGCTAATCGCATTGGTTCACCACGGAAACGGGAGTAAGGCAGGGCAGTTTGCTTAGTCCCAATCTCTTTGTCTTATACCTAATCGATCTGATTCTCTCCCAAAAGGAATTTCGATAGGCCGGTAGGAAATAAAGGTCGTTCTGTATTAGTGTTGGGTAAATGTTGTTCATTTCACTGAACATGTTCACTTGTTCTTGTGTTGTTCTTGTTCAAAGTGAGTCAACTCACTCAAGTTGTTCAGTTGTTCAGTTGTTCAGTTGTTCACTTGTTCAGTTGTTCACTTGTTCAGTTATTCACTTGTTCAGTTGTTCACTTGTTCAGTTGTTCTTGTTCAGTTGTTCACTTGTTCAGTTGTTCTTGTTCACTTGTTTAGTTGTTCTTGTTCAGTTGTTCTTCTTCAACTGTTCAATTGTTCAGTTGTTCAGCTGTTCAGTGTTAGTTTAAATTGTAGGCCGTTTCATTGGATATGTGCAGTTCCAATTGTTCACCATTTTTTCACCTGGGCATTGTGATGATTAGCGATCATTCAAACTAATTTTAATCCTTCGTTGCTGGTCACACTGCGGAATGTTGCCTATTTGTTAGCCATCTCTAAATGAAGAGTCACCAAATTGAGTGAACAAGTCACTGAACAACTCACAGAACAAGAGCAGCAGAACAAGAGCAAGTGAACAACTCTGACTGAACAACTCACAGAACAAGAGTGAGTGAACAAGAACAAATGAACAACTCTGACTGCACAAGAACAACTCACAGAACAAGAGCGAGTGATCAAGAACAACTGAACAAGAGAAAAACTGAACAAGAACAACTAAACAACTCTAACTGAACAAAAATGAACAATTAATGAAGAACATGTTCACTTGCTCAGTTTAGTGAACAACTCAATTATGTTCACTCACTCATGAACGACCCAACACTATTCTGTATGCTGATGATGTAGTTGTATTCGGGGGTGCTCTGGGAATCTCTAGAGATTTTGTCTTCGGTTGGTTTGCAAATCGCTCAAAAAATCAGTCGGTGTCCCAGAAATGCAAGAGATTTCATTTTCTTAGTGGGAAAGAGATTTGGTCCAATTGGGTCCAAGATAATTGTCCATCCCACCAAACAGGGCTGCACTAAGCGCAAAAAAATTTCCCATATTTCAGTTTTGAATTAATTTGATGTTCAATTGAAATCTCTTAATTGTGGTATAAGCTTTAAGATTCATGCTAATATTATAATTCAAATTAAAGTCATGTCAACCAAAATTAAAATGCAAAATTTAAAAATATTTCCGCGCCAATGGCAAGGCAAAATTTGGTAACCCTAGGCCCGTTTGTTTATGTCAAATTTCCAATGTGGCGCTAGTGAGGCAGGTAGATGGAGCCTCAATGGCATGTATGGGCGTGGCCTCGAACTGTTGGAGAAAATTGCGAGTGTTCAAATGTCAGGGTCACCAATATATCGATTAAGGTCGTATTTAATCTACTATTAATAATTATTGTTTCACTTAACTAGTTTAACATGACTTGTTAATTTCGAGCTGGACCGAGGCTGCCAGCCCGAAGTTGCACACACTATCTTCTCCTCTAGATGAGAGATGATAAGCTTCGTGATTCGCGTGATAGTGTGGCCAGAGCTGCCACAGTAATCGGTAATTGTCGTGACTAGCGATCGATAGCCGCTGGTGACTAGTGTGGGTAGAGCCGCCACATGTGGAAAGACGGTTTTGGTTGAAATGGCAGCCTTCGGTTGGTTTTGCAAAAAAATTATTTAAAAGCAAATTTCAATATTAAATCAAATATTTATTTGATGCATTTATTTGATGTTATTTATTTGATGCAGCCTATCCAGTAAAATAATGTAGTTTACATTTCCAAACCTAATTTTGCTTATCAAAATAGTTTAAGGGGTGAATTTAGCAAAATCTCTTCTCAAAACACTAGAGATTTGAAACCAAACGCAAGAGAATTCTAGGACACCGAGAATTGTATTTGGGTTGGAATTTGGTTGGAAGAGATTTCTGGGACACCTCCGGTTGTCTGACTTACCCAGAAGCTTTCCAAAAAGAATTGATGCGCTCCATAACTACTGCAAGCTCTAACACCTCTCAATAAATATGGAGAAGTCTCAAGTTTTGGTGTTTAAACAGGAAAGAAAGTCGGTAAAGCCCGCTATAATACACTCTGTACCTGTGAAGTGCTGCTCATCACCGTTGCGACCGGTGCTGCCCATAATTGTTTGTTTTACTTATAACTCGACTATCGTTTATTCGGTCTTTACCATTCCTTTGAAGGATCGATAAAAAATCCTGCTTACTAAATATGTCCGGAAGTTACGAACCTTCTATCTACAAAACTGTGGGAGATATAACGTTTTTCCAATTTACGGGGGGCGGGAGGGGGCGTGGTAAAAACTTAAAATAAACTTGATCTGCCTGCAAGTACAGAGAATAATATGACGTTCAAAAATCGCCACCAAATGCTCACGATTTTTGTCCACTTTTTCCCGTTCATAAAAAATTAACGGTGGTCATGAAAACAGAAAAGATGTTCACGAAAAAGTAAATATTTTCAAATTTTAATGAATTAGGTCATCAAAGAGATTTTAATTGGCGTGAAAGCAAAGAAACACTCTCTTAAGGAGAAAAAGAATGTCTATTCTATTTTAATGTTTTTGACGAAAAAAAAATAGTTTTGGATGAACTTTGCTTAGTAAAACATATTGAAAAAATATTAATTTTAGCTTGCGGTCCAACTTAGAAGTGAACAAAATTATGAGTTATGCTGCAAAATCTTAGAAAGTCACAGCAAAAGTTTTGTGTTGAACGAGAATTAACTTGGCTAGTTCTTAGTGTTGGGAATGTTTGGATTCAAAGACATCACCATCAAATGTGCTAATGGTGCTGAAAGGCCTTCAAAAATAAATTAAAAAAAATTAAGAAAGAAATTAAATCGTGTTAGCAGCCCAAGGCTCAACAGACTAATGAGAAATCTGAATGAAAAAATATGTTCCAAAACAGTTCTTTCAAACAGAGCCAACTAAGATTTAAAAAGCATTTTCAAATTTTCATAGATTACTCAGTTCATAAAACTTTGGCGGTACCTTTAAACTAGATATCTTGCAAAATATCAAAATACCAGCAAAAATAAATAGGCGAAAGTTAACTTTGGCTCGGCCGAAGTTTTGTATACCCTTGCAGTTTGTACTTTACTTTTCTATGGGAGCTATACTATATAGAGGTCTGATTTCGACCAAACTTAGTGCAATCATGGAAAAGCATTTCAAACTGTTAATTACGAAATTTGGAGGCGATCCCAACTAAAACCAAAAAAGTTTTTTGCACTAGAACTTCTTTTTCGACCGATCATTCATACTGCAACTTTATGCTAAAGTCATCCGATTTTGACAAGACTTTGTAGAATTGTGTAAAAGATTAATGCCAACGTAAGGGACGTTTGCATTTATAACAAAAGTTATAAAAAGTTTTCTCTCAAGAACTTTCACGAGTTCATATCAGCTATAGGTGTGTCAAAAATGAATTTGTTTTTCAAAAATTATTTATCATGAATATTATTTTGTCCCCTAAAGTAACCCCATGAGATATTATACACTTGTGCGTTCATCTCACAAATTTTTTTATCTTATTTATCCGAACGTCGTAACGTTATCCCAGTTAGAAAAGAAAAAAGTAACAGGGGGCGATCTGGAATACGGTGGCTGCGGCCTAGGTGTTGCCAAAAGCCGACAACAACGAGTGTGAGCAGGGTACGGTGCAAAAATTTAAAGGGATAATGCAGAATCACTCAATCGAAGAATTCAAAAACGAGAATTTTTTCGGTCGTTCATGCGGCAGCTTATAGTGTTTTCCGTCATACCATAAAGTTTAGTAGACCGAAAGGTCGTCGGAAGAGTTTAAATATTAAAGTCAGATTTTTGGTCCAAGCAATTGTACGAACGGCGAGTCATCAAACATGATAAAACGAATGACGAGCCAATTAGTCCTAACTTGTAACGGTGATTCACGATCAAAATTTTCATTTACGTCTGTGAGCGTGTTGGATTTAACGATAAACGTCTCGTCATGCTCCGTATCAAGTCAACCGGATCCAACGTCAACAAAAATTTGATACAGGTTCTGATCCATTTTTTGAATAGGTAAAAATCGAAGACGATCCAACACGTGCAACAAAGAAGAAAGAGCTTTCGTAGAGGTAAAGATATATTAAAAAATCAAAACGGATAACAACTTTGTGCGGGTGAACTTCAATCTACTTTATGTGGTCGAAATTTTAAAACATCCGGACAATTTTATAATACCCTCAGCAAGGGTATAAAAACCGAATTTAAATAACTATTTCCGTTTTCAAATAATCTTTTTTTTAAAAAAGGTCCAAAAAAGGCCTTTCAAGCAGCAATACCCCCTTAAGCGCGTCTTTTTATTACAACTCAATGTATATTAAATTGAAAATGTTTGAAACTCCATATGATTAAAGACAACTACTACTACTGTATTAATACGCTAAGAAAATCCTATACAAATGTATGTCTAGTAACTTCTGTTAATACAAGATTCATACTATAAGTTGGCATGAGTATGGAGAGTTGACAAATCAACTTGCTCACCTTTATTTGGTGCAATCATTTAAGCAAACCTGAAAGTCAATTTTTTTTTTGAAATACCCAAAAATAATTGCAGGTCCTCGACACGAGATGACAATTGGTCAACTATACAGAAATTATATTTTTAATTCCGTACGAAAATATAAGAGATAAATTTTAATAATTTTAATTGATGCGCATTAAACTCAAATTACCTGAAAACAAAATGTTCGAATAAAAACGAAAGCCAAAATGAAACTATATAGAGACAGAGAGCGAGTGAGGAGTGAGGGGGAGAGTGATGGGTAGCAATTAAAACTCCAGTCGGTACACGCACTAATTACCAAAGCGTTTTTCATTTTTCATTTTTAGATTACGATTACGGACAGAGGCCATGAGAGTTCCGCGAGTTATTTGTTTCAACAATTAGATTTACGTACAAATGAAATTACCGCGCTTTCGTTTTAATTGTTGACTGCTTATTGGGCAGGTATGAATGTGTGGCTATAATCGACGGCCAACCAACCAAAGTAAACCAACCCACCCAAAATGTGACTTATCAGGAGTTTGTAATCTTTCGATTTTGGGTTGCATAAACCAGTTAATAACTTGCTTCCGCTTAAGTCAATTTAGTTGTACATGGAAATTGAGTGAAAATGCAATGTCGCCGTAATGAAAGCAAGACAAATAGTCGTATCAAATTACCAAAAAAAAAAAAAAAATGTGGGGGCCAAGGAAATAGCTAGCAAATGGTACAAGTCAGCCACAATTATTATAGCTTAGAGATGGACTTGTTGGGAAATTTGTTTTCTTTCAGAGTTTTTTTTCTAAGACAAAGCATTAAGGGATTGTAAATTTATGTTGAAGAATTAGCTATAATGCACAAAATAAACAATGCAGCAGTAGCTCAGCAGCAGTTAAGAGTCTACCGCCTGGCAAAAGCTTACTCATTGTCTCAAGCGAAAGAGAATGTGGAAAATAGAGAATGCTCTTCGCAAAACGTTGCACTTTAACGGGGGTGTCCTGGAAATCTCTTGAGATTTTGGCTTCGGTTCGTTTGCAAATCGCTAAAGAAATCTGTCGGTGTCCCAGAACTTCGAGAGATTTCGTTTTCTTCGAAAGTCTAGTTCGAAAGGTTATGGTCATACTAAAAAAACAGTGATATATTGCGTGTGTTCGTGAAGTCGCTATTGGTTGGTTAGTGTATTGGTTGGTTTGCAAAATCGAATATAACAAAAAGGCAAATTTTCAATTATAATATTTTATATATTCGGGTGTGTCCCAGAAATATCTAGAGATTTGTGTATAAACGGTTTCAATTCGAAATAATTTGAGAGTGTGTGTGTGTTACAGTAAACAATGCCAGCATCACGTAGGGGTGGCTATTCGGGACGCCGAACGAATGCAGCAAACACACATGCAAAATATTAGGGCAGCAAGAACAGACCAACAATTACAAGAAATAAATGAAATTCCGCGTGCCAAAATGTCGCAATTGCGCTCTTCTCAATCACAAGAGGTACGAGCTATCCAGAAGTCAACAACAATTGGAACAGAGACAAACGCGCTGGACAGATGCTTACACGAGTACATCGAGCATTTACATCTGCTTCGTTCCTTTGTCTCGCATTCGAGTATGAGCTAGATATCGAAAGTCTTGACTGGTGCTAAGGACAAAGAATGTCCCAATTGTCTGCGCCAAGTTCAAAATGAGTCAGCCGGGATGTGTTGCGCATCAGGAAAGCTGCAACTACCGGAAGTTGAGACGCCACCAGAACCATTGAGCGCTTGCTCATCGGCACGGATCCAGGTGCAAACCTGTTTCTGAAGTTCTTTCGTAGATTTAATTCATGCTTTCAAAGTACTTCGTTTGGAGCAACAGAAATAATGCACAATACAGCGGCAAATGGTCAGCCAACTAATTTATAGGAGTGATTGATTGTAGGACTAAACTCCTATTCGCGACCTAATCTACAGCGTACGCTAAGTACTATGCCAGGTTTTCTGGCACTGTAGCACTGTGTTTTTATGAAAAAAAAAAGATTTTGTCATTTTAAATTTTAAGTGGACACACTTACAAAGTGGCCGGGTGGCTCAGCGGCTAGTGTGCGCGACCGCTGTGCAAGAGGTCGTGGGTTCGATCCCGCCTCGGGACATCAAATGAAAAAGTTTTTTCTTTAAATATACTTTACACCCGGTCACCCCTTTCTGCTGTCGGATTCGGCGTTAAACTGTAGGTCCCTTTTTCTTGTACGAAAATTAGAAGCGCTTTGGCCCTTTGGGACTGTGTCAAGCCATTTTACTAGTTCACCAGCATAAATCGATGACCAAAAATCGACTAATTTTGTTAGATTGTGCTGGTGAACGGGCATGATGTGCAATCATGATTGCTTATTTTCGTGATTGTGTTAGATGTGAATCCATCAAAGTATTTCTTTGTTAGATGGATTTGATTTTTGATTGTTATCGATAGCACACTGCTGACTCTGGATAAGCAAACAATTAATTTTGTGAAAAATAAAACAAAATGAGTATGGAAACGTCTTTGTTTTTAATAAATGAATTATCAGAGGGCGTGGTTTCGCAAGTAGCCTTGTTTGTTGTTGTGGAGGATCAGAGCTTGAAAAGCCGCCTCTTCAAAAAAATGCTGCCCAGGGTACGCGGCCCAAGGATCATTTCAGGATGTCCCGAGTGACCAAAGCAGTGGACAGGGATGAGCCAATTGCCAACGTAACTTTGGAAAATAACTGCTTTTGAAATTTGGATGTTAGCAAAACAGAAGTTTCGACATACCAAAAAGCTCTGGCCATCGGATAATCGAGTTCGTTATGTACCGGGCCGGGCTTGCGACAACATACATCAAATGGCGGACATACTTATAACCATCTTCCAAACGTACACAAGGCCAATAGCACTTGTTGACGACCTCCAGGAAAACGGCACTAATGCTGATGCAGCCCTCAATGGAGTAGCCAATGTTCTTAATCCAGGTGCCCACACATTTGACAGCTCGTATCACATTGCTGTAGGTCTCCGCGTCCCATTCACTGCGTCCCATTTGCAGCTTTAGATACGTCTCGCATGTCTGCAACACCACCGGCACCCGCTTGCCCAGCTCTGCCCTCGAGATGACTCGCTTCACCGAGGTGTGTATGACTTGTGACTCCTCCGGTATGGCCTGCAGTATGATCCAGAGCTGCACATCTGCACTGACATTTCGAATACGCTGCTGCTGGAACGTATTGATCACCTCCTCAATAGCACACGGCCAATCCTCCTGCAGCATGTGCACTATATAGGCTCCCAGTGCAATGCATAGACGATTCAGCACAATCTTGGGTCCTCCCGCAAACTGTATAATGGTCTCGTGTGCTCGTGCTCTGCATCTCATCCAAATCGGTTAGGAGAGAGCTTTACTCCGAGGCAATCAAGGAGCTGCAAGAAGGCCCCCAGTTGATTCCTCAAGCCTGGCCCCATAAAACTCCTCAAAGGGAAGCATCTTCAAGGCGTTCTCCTCTTCGCGCACCAATGACCAATGAGGGACAGCCAGAGACCGCCAAGTCGCCACCGAAGAGGTCGAAATTTCGACAATTTAACGGATTGTACTTGATTTTGCTTATATTTTTTTATTTACAGTCAAAAATTAAAAACTTCCGCCAATAAAAAAAATCGATAATTTTGTTGGCTGCAAATTCTATCAAAAACCGTTCACCAGCAGCCAAACACTTTTTTTTTTGATTGATGATTTATGTTAGATGATTGGTGTGTGCTGGTGAACGCGCTCAATTATTCCAATTTTCTGATTCTTCTGCTTAGCAGCGTTAACACTAGCAAACTATGCTACCCACGTTCTACTTTACAATTTAGGATATCTCTCACGCACCCATCTCTATGTGGTCTAAGCAACACAACCATCAGAGCTGCCGCTCTACTTGTACAACCATCAGCCATCAGTTGGCTGGGTGATTATGTCACACGCCTCCTGTCCCGTTTTGTCGCAACTCGCAGCCATTTGTAATTGAATTAATGTGAGCTTGGAATATTTGGTGTACTATTTATGGCCCAAATGACAGGCGGGGTCTAGGTGGCATTGCCTTATCGCTTACATTTCATCGCGCGACTCCAGTAACCCTAACTAATCGCACGTAATTAAATATAATTTGGTATCGTTTACAGTTGAGTTTCTTTTTCCTTTTTTTTTTTGGTGTGTGACTTTGAGGTGGTTGGAAAACTAAACCGTAACTGAGATTATGCCATAGAATGGTGTGACTAGAGTAATTGGTGGTGAATTTCGAAATGTTTGGGAAAGTGTACTCTTGAAGATTCGTATAGTACTTACTTACTGGTTACTAGTCTAGCTCTAAGTCTAAGAAAATATTAAATTCTAATTAGTAAGGGAGCATCATTCTAGCCGATGTTTATTAAACCTCCAGCATCATTAGATATTTTATTGAAAGAAAGTCCGCCACACAAATGGAGTTGTGCTCATCACCTGTACAAATGTAATATCTAAATCGCATAATAGCCAATAATGAATAAGACGCCTTGGACAGTAGATAAGGCCACGTCCACACTCGCACACACACAAACACACACACTTTCAGTCCAAACAGACTTGACCACTTGACTGCAATTTGTTTGCTATCGCTCTGTGAGCCCCTCCACGCCTAAGGAAAAGAGAGAAATAAAAAAAAAAAAAAACGCGCAGCAGAAATAAAATTATTTAATTGCGCAATTAAGTGCACATTTGTAACGTTTTGCGCGACATCTGTCCCATGTGCAGGAGCAGCGAGCGAGATAGACACAGAGTCGAGGCCGGAAATTCAATTGTTGAGATAATAATTACATTAGGACGTGCGCGCATGCGCGACTCTGAGACTCCGACTCCGAACTCCGGCATATGGACAATGCCGACTAGAGCGGCATTCGCTACTCCAAAACGAGCGCGCACACCTTGCGCGACGAGCTGATTGACACGGCCACATGGGGACGAGCAACAGAAACCACCGTGGATAGAGCAGGGACGACCTGCTGTACATTGAACTCGCCAAATGGTCACTGGTCGCGTCTTTTGTTTGCATTTCGCCTGTAAATGAAGCGTGAAATTGGCTGCAGTGCAGCCGACGGCAACGACTGCGCAGTGGCGTCGCATTGTTTACTTCTTGTTAAGGCTCCGACGACAATGGGATAATATGGCTAACATAATGGCAACACCAAAACTATTTGTATGCAATTGTCATTAACACTTTATTTATTGCCTTGAGTTGCAAGCAAATTGTGTGAGACGGTGATGGGGTGTCGTGTGGGGGTAGGAAGTGGATGCTGGAATGAAGCTGTTGGTTGTATAAGGTGAGTTTATATGAAGAACTAATGAAGTAGTTATCAAGGAATGGAATCCACAGGACAATTAGAGATGGTAATCAGAACGAAAAGCGGGTTGAAGTATGGTAAAGTGGGGTAAGACCGGGCTTAGTTTGGTTAGACTTGGTTAGTTCTGTTTATGGAATCATGAAATTCAACATTTCACTGTCTGTATCGGAGTTTGAAAAGGAAACCGCTTACAAATAACCCAACGTTCAAGTATGCTTAAAACAAGATCAATCAAAAATACTTGGTTGATACAGAATAATTCTTATTACAAGTAAAGAAAGAAGAAGATCGTCCTAATGCTTAGGTATGGTCCTCGAACCGGTTCTTAAAAGCATGGAACAAATGGTTTTGAGTCGAACCTTGGTTTGGTTTCTGTTCCTTTTCATTATTCCCATAATACGGAGACGAAGCGGTACTGAAAAATTCTTATTTCAAGTAATAAGGAATAGCAGTCAGCACTACAAGTTCTTCAACTACAAAGCCCTCTGCACGCAAGGTGCTCTTCGAAGTAAAAAAGATAAAAGGACCGAAAAAGGCAGTCGGAACTAATAGAAACGAACTTGCGAAAAGAATCAAGGCACTCTAAATCGTAAGTCTGACACACTACTTCCACTTATCTACTTACTAGCAGTTACCCGGCGTACGTTGTTACGACTCCTTTCCCACTTAAAACCCAATACGAAAAGGCGAAGCTTATATTACACAGGCCATCTTTTAAATCTGCATGATAGTCTAAGCTCATAATAAAGTTTGATCTTTACCACCCGAGTTTCTTCATAATAATCTGAGCTCATGGTAAAAAAGATAAGATTTCGCAAATTTTTTAACCATTCAATCTACAGCTCTTGATTTACCCGTCAATAGTTCTTCTTCTTTGGACTGATAGAATCATTACAACCGTTGTACGGTCTTGGCCGCTGCGATCAATGTCCGCCACTCGCCTCTGTCTTGTGCAAGCTGCCACGAGTTGGTTAAGCCAAGCTACGCGATATCATTCTCCACCTGGTCTTCCCATCTCAGCTTCGGTCGTCCCTGCTTGGGCGTCTTCCATAACTCTTTCGCTCTCCGTTTGTAAGCCTGGTTGGCTGGAACTTCATTATCAATACGGGTCAATCGGGTGTGTCCCAGAAATCTCTAGAGATTTTCGTATAAACGGTTTCATTTCGAAATAAAAGTGATTGCCTTTATATGTAAAGTGTCTTCAAAATGCTGGGCTACTAGATTAGATGACAAAAGTTGAGAGATTTAAAACAAACTGCTCAAGGTAAAGTAGATTTGTAGCGTACGGTTTTCCTTCCCTTAAATCTAGTAGCCGACGTTAGTCTTGTCGCTTTGCATACAAAGTTCTTCAAGTTAAATTAAAAATCTTTTCTATTATACGAAAATCTCTAGAGATTTCTTGGACACCCCCGAATAGCTCACATCTTTGAAATCTTCTTTCCAAACTTCGAGACTTGCCAGCCGTTTGATCTACGCAATCCGTCTATTTACCCGTCTTATGATGTGTAAAACTGAAATATAATTTTTGCGAGTTTCGAGACTTTTCGGACAGTTTGGTCCTCTTATTTGTAGCCGCTGGGACGCCGTTTATGCAACAGCCTGTGTCCAAACTTCTGCTCCCACTGCTGTCTCAGCAGCTTACTGGATGCGAATGTGTATAGCAAATTGCTGACGTCAATTGCTCGCCTGCTCTGGCATTTCTAAAGATCGTGATTTCATTTGCAACTCTACTTGTTCATCGCGACGGTATTGAGATTATTGCGCATTCTCAGCAGCTCTCTGGAATGCGTTGTGCAAAGCAAATTGCTGGCATCGATTGCACGCCTGCTTCAGCGTTTCTGCAGATCTCAACCAGGCCTGCCGCTTAACTTATTCCTGAGTCACAAATGCACGCTAGAATACAATGAGCTCAGCAAATTGTTGCCGTCGTCTGCTCGCCTGTTCCGACGATTCTGCAGCCCTCCGATACGCTTGACGGGTTACCTGTTGCATCGTCCCGAGTTCCACCTAAACTTTTATAAAGCTTGGTTATAAACCGTCAGCCTTGCTTCTGTTGTTTTAACAACTTTTCCTACTATTATACTTTTTAAATTATAACTATAACATTCTTAATTAGAAATCTTCAATGATAATATTTTTCCTATACATTATAGCCATCTCTGTAAAACTAGCCAGGTTCTTCCATCCCATTTCTACAGATGAAATTCCCTTAGAACAGGGCATCGGCCTACAAAATGCTGCATGTCTTCTAATTCCTTGCTGTTACATAGTGAGCATATGCCACCATTAACAATCCTTCTTGAACAGCTGTTCAACCATAACAGATCCCCTCTCGCCTTCATTTTCCAGGTTATGTCAGCTCGATGCAGTAAGGTTGTCCTAACTTATAGTGCAAGTCTTTAAAAATTCTCACTGTGCTTCCCTATGCCTTGAGTATAAGTATGTTGCCTGCGACTTTCCTCTTTCAGTGCAGTAAGAAGCTTTATGTTGTCTTCGATCCATCCATCATGCGATACACTGCTATCCAGAGTAACTCCAGTTTGCTCACACATAGCCAGAAATGTAGTGTACCATCCCAATTTTTTGCGCATCATTTGCTTAGCTAAGATATGCGGGAGTCTAGATTCTTTATACTCATATAACGCTTGTGCCAAATATTTGAGGTGAAGAGTTAAGCTGTAAATGTGTCCATCTTCTAGTCCCGCCTCAATTGCTAAGATATAATTCGGCGACCATTCTGGCAGCTTAAGTATCCTCTTAATAAAGTATCGTTTCAATTGATCTGCCTCGTCGCTTTTTTCTCCTCCCCATATTTGAGCTCCATAACACTGCACCGTTCTTATATTTCGCGGCTTTTTTACCATTTAAAGAAAGATATATATCCCATTTAATATCTCAGGTTATCAACTATCTGAGTGCGAAATGTTATCAAAATCCGATTAGCCATTTCTGCGTGATTGGGGAACAAACATACAAACTTTCACATTTATAATATAAGGAAGATTCTACTTATCTTCTGCCGGCTTCAATGATAAATGTACTGTTCGCCAAGCCACCATCTATGGGGACCCTATATAAGATACGACATCAGGACGAACCTCCGACAAAAAGCAAATCATTAAGGCACTCCTCATGCTGATCACTGAGAACAAAAAGATTAACGAAGATGGCAAAAAATCGCTGAGAAAAGCATACTACAATACCCAGACTATAGTTCTTTAAATCAAGGAGTCAAAAGCCACGCAATAACTGGAGAAAGGAAGGATTAAAATAGGTAAGGTCAGCAGCCGCATATGGGAAAAAGAGTCCCCCGCCAGATGCTACCGATGCTTAGTGTTCGGCCTTCACACCAGATCGTGCATCAAAGAGTTTGACCGATCAGACTGCTGTCTGAAATGCGGGAACACTACAATAAGAAAAAACTGCGGTCCAAAGTGCAGCCCAAGCGGACTCCTTTTTAAACTATTTCGTTCATGAATTTTTGTTCATAAAACAAGTCCGACGTTAACCCCAAAACACCAGCTCTGGTCACACTACATTACAATAAACAGGCGCGTCCGATTAAAAAGCGAACAGTTGTTCGGAAATCATAAACAATTGGTGTTCTGGTGTTAGTTTTGCATTTATGCTGCTTAGAAATTCCCAAGCAGATATAGCATGAGGAACCCTCTGCTTCTGCTCTAATGATAGAACCGGGAGGTTCTTAGACCTCCTGTTCAATTGACCAGCCTCCTTTGTGATTTTGTGTTTGACTATTAAAGTTATGTGAAAACATAACATGACCTGTAGCCGGCTTAAACTTGCTAGTTTGAATATCATAGTCTTAGAATCAGTCAAGTTGTATAACCAAAAGGTTAACAAAAATGTACCAAAATTGTTTGAAAATTGAACCCAATGTGTTACCTAGATGAGATCACAATGTTCCCACAATAAGACCGAGATGTTCCAAAATTGTTCCCAAAATGTTGCCAAAAAGAGCACCAAGTGGTCATAAAACGTTACCAAAATGTTTTAAAAGAAGACCGAAAGCTTGTAAAATGACCCCAAAATGTTCCCAAGTTGAGCCAAAAATGGTATTAACGCAACACCTCAACTATAATGAAGATCGAACAACGGGTCTTTAAATGGCGTTCATGAAATGACACCACCGTTCACAGTTCACGAAAAAGTGGGATTACTCTACTTTTGTGTAGGCAAATGCTTGCACGGCAGGAAATATGGGAAGTAATCACAGTACCAAAAAGCGGATATTTTTATCACGCTTAAAGCCAATTCCAAATTCCAAACCAAAATTTCTCATTACCCAGGATCTATTTTGGGAGAGTCTGCAACACGATAACACACCAACATGTTCCTAATACATTTTAGGACAAGCGGAAATTGTTCAATTTCACGTTTGTGATTCAGTTTTTCAAAAACATTTAGAGAACATGATACAATAAATACAATATTCATACATATAGATCATCTATATGAATTCAAATATTGTGTAAGAAAATTTTTCAGTTTTTTGCTCTATTAATTAATCTAGTTATTGTTTGCAAGAGTAACTGTAAGTAACAACCCTCGAACCAAGTCGTTTGTTTAAAATTAATCAAGTATTACTCTGTAAGATTTGTTCCACCCTCTTCCTAATACAACCCAAAGTACTTCCCTGAGTCACTTCTCATTCTAATGGCCTCTAACAATCTATCCGAGCTGCCGCATACAAACAAAGCAAAGCTCTACAATGCAATTAAAGCTATTGACACTTAAGCCAAGCCACAACATCCAAACAGGCAATCTATGACTTTGTATTCCTCGAAGCAGCTCATCCAATAAACCCAACAAAGTCATTAACGAGGCCCTTAACACTAACGCCAGCAAACAGAATGCAACATATTTACGTACATACGCGTAAGTATGTTTATATGCCGTGGCTAAATTATTCAATTTATGAGCCGCAACAACAGAAAACGCATCTATAGCAACAAATACAAGCACACACACACTCATCACACATACCCACAGCAGTTGGGAAAATAAATTTCCATTTTGCTAATCAAATTTATTGCACTTTGTGTGAGGCTTATTCAATTACGTGCACCTAAAACACACACACACACTCACACACAGCCATACACATGCAGACACTTATTACATACCAACACGAGGTATTTGCCGGCCGGTTCGTGAGGTACAACCCAGACGCCATTATTTCGCTCCAGTAACGACAACTCTCATAGGCCGAACCGTGCCTTAGTGCGCACTCGCTCTCTCTTCCGCTCAAGAGGCGGAGCACTCACTCGGAGCGCTCACCTGCCGACGCAACACCTGCGACGATCGATCGTTATGTCGATCTTACAACTGGCCCTCTCGCTTCCACCCATGACGAATTGTACCCATACGCACATAACACATAACCGGTTGTAGTGGCGTCTGGGGGCCCACCTGAGTTTTCACCGGCTCGGTGGTTGCTCTTTGTGTAGTTCGCTTGCGGCACTGACGGAGCCCGGTCATCGTTTGTCGTCGACGCGCTTCGGTTTACCTATACCCCAAAAGACTTTCATACATTACGCTTTCTGGTGTACTGGTTCTTCTGGCGAAAAGTGTGTGAAATAACTAGTGTAAAGGTGTTAACTAATAGATAATAGATGCAACTATCTAAATATTATAGAGTGATTTAAGTATTCGAAGAAAAAGACTGATTGACAGAGTATACAAAAAGACCGTCGGCAAGTTCTCTCAGGTTGAGTGTATGAATAAAAGGCTGTTCCATTAAGATAGTGTTTACCGAAAGAAGACGCGGAAGTTGAAGCTAAGCTGTATACAGATACTTTTTTAAGGAGAAGAAGGTAAGTGCTAAAGGCAGAAGAGAAGTGAACTAGAGGTTCCTAGGAATCCATCCTCTGGTCCTATCTATTTAAGATATTGTAAAAGGGAATGACCCACATTTACTATTGTTCGAAATTCATCTTTACAAAAAAAACACATCTATAAGGAAATATTCAAAAATTTTATAGAGATTTGATAAAAAGACCTCCAACGCTAAATGTGTGACTGGATAATTCTTTAGAAGGAATCCCCCCATTTTGGAGTACAAATCCATTGGGTCCCTAATGCTCTCCTATTTTAATAATGTTTTTGTTAAGTTCCGTTTCACAAATGATTAATATTTGACAGCAACTTTTTTCAAGTTTGAGTTGGTTGGGTCAAAACTAGAGAATATCGGGAGAGGGGTACCGACTGTTCAACTTTGCTTAAATTGTAAAAGATAACTTTATTCCGGCTATCTTTCGTTTAGTTTAATATTATTGTCGAATCAGTGTCAAAGTTTTAAGCAGTCAGCTATTTCGCTTGTTAGCTGACAATCTTATTTGTTCTTCCTCACTCGACGATCGTCCCTAAAGTACATGATATGGTCAAAACAGGTGGAGCCTCTTTTTGGACGCCCTAACGTTCTTTATTGAAATGCTTGACCGTTGAATTGTTTATACATCGCAGAGGAAAAATACCTGTTCTATCAACTTTCTCGAAAATATTGTCAACATATGTTCTAAAAGCGATTGAATGATCACAATTCAACTCAATCAATCTCCGCAAAGATAAGTATACAGGGGTGATCTTTAGTGATTTTCGTATAAACGCTTGAATTTAAAACTAAAATGTGAAAAGACTCCAAAATGCTAGGCTACTAGATTAGATGACGAAAGTTGAGCGGATCTAAACCGACCGTTCAAAGCCAAGTAGATTTAGGTAGTAGGTCCAAATCGCTTAACACTCACCATCTGATCTAGCAACCAAAGATATACTTGTCATTTTGCATATGAAGGTAAAGAATTTGAAATTGAAATGCAAACGTTTTTAGAGATATAACTATATAATTAGACATTTCCGTGTCACACCCGATATATAAGTAGCCATTTCGAGATGCGGCTATAAGAGTGTGCGATGGTGCCATGAGCTAACACGCCATTCCAATCGTTGTTCGTTGGGTGCCCCAGAGTGCACGAATATTCTCGGTGTTTTCCCTCAGTGTTGTTGACATAATAAATTTCTTTAAAAATTTTCCAAATCAGCGAAGGGCACCCAACTAATTGCATTAATTTAAGTTTTGAGCATAATAACGAGCCACCCTGTGCCCATTACTTATGTTTGAAATATAAATCTTAGGTTAGCCCGAATTTAAAAATTAATCTTGCCTTTGAATACTGCATGAGTAGTTTTTGATAAAAGTTCGCCAAAAAGAAACAGGCAGACTCTGTCTGATACATGAGAATCAGTGGGCGTGAGCAGAAAGATTGATCGCTAAGCAAGTATTAGAAAAAAATTATACGTCGAATAGTTTCTGCTGAACGAAGCGCTATATTTTTGGCCATATACTTTTAAAGACAATTTCTTAAAGGCGGGGTATAAAAGTAGTTAAATTTAAGTTTTCTATATCCTTAGCTTATATTGTTGCTATTTTGTTGCAGTCCAGATTAATCGGCTAAGAAGGTGATGCAGGATTTTTTGAAAGGTCAAATCAGAAATTATAGCTTTCAGTTTACAGTAAGCCTTCGAAAATACGTTTATGAATAAGACTTGGTTCAGTTCAGTGGTTCGCAGGGGACTTCAACCATCGGTTCGGTTCATAGCTGGCCTTTTGTGACTAGCCATTCGCGGTTTCTGCACGGTTCAGTAGCACACGGAAAAACGGAATATCGGAATACCTTGCAAAAGTGAGCTATTCTCTAAGTGATTATAATTCAATAATCAACAGAAATCAACAAAGATTTTGTACATATGGCTTTTGGATACTCAGACAGACTGTTTCGACCGCCTTTTGACACATCTCTTCAGTGAGCTTCAAACGCTGACACCAACAAGCCGTTTGCAACTCCGTTGTACCTGTTTTTGTAAGCTAGGCGGCTTATTAAAGCTTGAAAATTGTTGGAACGCAAGATCCCAATTAGTTATTTTGTTAGCTCTGACTTTAGTCCAGCCGCAAGGTATGCAATTGTGCTTGAAGGTTTTTCAATTTATTTTGGGGTTGGCCACTGTTAGGATTTTTGCACATCGTACAGAGTAATCACACGGCAGAGCCAAGATTTCATTTTTTAAAGGTATTTATGGATATGTTGACTTGTGTTGATTATTGAACTGCAATCAATCCTTGAACTTAAGGCGGCTATCAACCACTTTGACTAAAATCAAAACAGGTCGCTAAAACCCATTTACGAGAGCTATTCTCTCTATTTAAGAGGCAATGGTTAAGGTCAGATTAAAGATCTAGAACAAGATGAGTAACGGTCATTTAAGTGTATGTCAGGGAAATTTTCAGTGTGATCCTTCGATTTTACATATGTGAGCTGCCTGTGTGAACAATTTGTTGGGCAGACTTTGCTCATGCAGTGCACACTCATGTAAAATGGAAGGTCCACATTGAAATTTTCTCTTGCTATTTACTTTTATGGCCATTACTCATCTTGTTAATCTATATATTTGGTTTGATCAAGTAAGAAACTCTGCTTAATGAACCAAACTGAACCGTTTTTTCCATTAAGAAAGAACACCGGTTTATTTTCTAGTTCGGTTAATGAGATGTTCAGAAAGGTTAGGTCCGATTCGGTTCACACTTTGTGAAAAAATTAATCCAAGTGTTAAAAATGTCCAGTCTCCTTACGCTTCCCGCATTGAGCATCACCATACCATTCGCATCCATAAAGCCTTTTCAAATGGCTTTCCAAACCTGCTGTTTTTAGCTGTTTCATGGGGTATCAAGCCCACTCATCAGCGATCATGCCTGACTGTCTATTGAAAATAGAAGACGCCTCCATGTCTGCGTTGTCAAAGCAGATTGGGAATTCCAAGGCAGCATGCGCGCAAAACACTCGAAAGACAGCCTGAGCAGACGGAAGCCTTTGTGAGTGTGTGTGCCCCCTATGGTCTCCGTATCTTTTCTTGTTATAACCTTGCAGAGGAAATTATAAAATTGTCCGGATGTTTGTAACGCATTGAAGGAAGCATCTCCGACCACATTAAGTATATATATTCTTGATCAGCATGACGAGCTGAGTTAAATTGATCCGTCTGTCCGTTTGTTTCAGTGCTATCTCCTCCGTCAGTTTTAAAGCTATCCTCACCAAACTTTGCACGAAGTATTTTGGTACAAATACGCTGCACATTTGTCGGAATCGGCCGGATCGTATGACTATAGCATATACATAGCTGTCATAGGAACGATCGGTCGAAGAATTAGTTCAAGTGAGAAAAACTTTTTTGTTTATAATAGAAACTCCACCAAACTTCGTATTTCTTAGTTTACTCTGATTTTTCATGATTCCACCAAATTTGATCGAAATACTTAATTTATTTAGACTGCAGGACCGCGGCTACGAAATTTGTTTGGATACCAATTCTCAAGGATCTCGAATCTCATAAAAACTTTAAATTTTGCACTATTTCTTGTCAAGTCTTCTCTCTAGGACTTTAATCGACTTAAAGAAAGCACCACTACTTGCCGTTGAAGAAGGAAGATAGGTATTAGATAAGATAGGTATTCGAACGGAAGATGTAGTTTTGTTAATTTTTTTTTTAGTATCTTCTGACCGTCGCGTACGATTTTCAATAACTCAGATTCGTGCTAATTCTCTATCTATATCGGGTTCCTCTTACAACATATAGGTCTTTTTTGGAAATATTGAGAACTTCAACCGATCTTACCATGAGCACTTCTTGGCTTCGTAACAGATATCGAACTGTAAATGATTATCACTTTGTGATAAGTTTTTACTAATCAAACGAAGCAACTGGAAAAGCAAAACAAATCAGAAAGAACATATACTAAGCTGTCAAATGGAATGACCGCCTACTGCGCCACGTGTTGAACTGTAATTATATTGAACTGATAAACGAAACTTGCGCTTACACCGCCTTTTGTTGAGTGTTTCGTGAGTTTTCTTCCTTTTTAAGCCTTCGAGTAGCAAGAAACTTTTCAATTTGGACCAGTGGCTGTCAAGTTTTTAGCATCTGAACACACTACGGGCCATATATAAATTTGGAACTGATCACTAAATTGTACAAGAATTTTGTATTTGTATGTATGTTTGTATGTTACAAAATATTTCGATAACGTCACCAATAGTTCGCAACCCTTTTTTCCCGCGCCTCTTGCTCAAACACTCTCGACTATAATTTCTATTACTAATATCCCAATTTTAAGCAGTGATTTGCATAAGATACAAGAGTTTCATTTTCTTTATACAAAAACAATGCTCTTCCCCTTTCTACAATCAACCACAACCCCATTTTCAAGTACTCAGCTCCTAAGATGCCACCACATTTACCCTTACCTACTTCATTTACAAGTAACCTACTTTTCTGCATGATTGACCATATTTACACTCATACGTACATACGTATATTTCATCATACCCCTATAATCAACCATATAACTTCCGTACTTAACATTTCAATGCACAAAAAAAGTAAACGGAAAATTAAATATCATTAAATTTGATTAATTCGCCTGGACATATCATCAACCAATCGTTGAAATTTGATTAAAAAAAGAAGAATAACAACAAAAACTTTGCCACATGCTGATAGCTTGATAAGTTTATCGCTGATTAGGTTTAATTAAACACTATTAAAGAGTACACATATTGTCAGCCGCTAAAGCCCAGCGAACGTAAATAATAATAAATCACGTTTTGTCTTAGTGATGTTTTCAATTGTTTGTTAATCAATAAAAAATAAAATAACAAAAAAAAATGTACGTACAAAAACTAAATGAAATTAACTGGCCCGGGCTATCTGGACGGAGATAATCATGTCAAAATGCATGACCACTTGATTTAGACGTGGACGAGGGGACCTTAGGTTGAGGTCTTGCCTTAGATACAAAACAGATAAGCTTGGCCAGCACATTGATTTAATTAATAATAATAATGCTCATGCTCATGTGACTTGTCACAACCAATTGGAACGAATTTGTGACGCAAACACTTTGACAATAGCATCTGCCCTCACTGATAACCAAAGACAAAAGATCTTTGCCAGTTGATAAGAATGGAAGAAGGAAAATTAAAATATGTTACCCAATTCAATTACATTTGATTAAAAGTACTAGACAAATTAAATAAGCGAAATGGCGCCAAGGACTTCGTTTCATTGAGCTGTTCCCCTTCTCAAAATGGCACATGCAAACATGAAAAATCAACGTCGCGTCGTCCACGTTTCCAAATTGCTCGATGTCTGCTTTGGCTTCGCTTATCAAACCATACAAGACAATGACAAAGGGCAGACAGACAGCATCCCAGGCGTCGAGCAACAGTTGTCTGAACAGATTCCGAATCCCTCGATCCCCACCAGGCATTTTGAACATGCATTTTATGAGTAATTGGCCCCGCATCAGCAGCAGCCGCATCAGCATCAACGTGGTCTGTCCCTTGGACCTGAGTCACTACCTTTGGGCTACCGTCCACACAGATTTCATTTCCATTAGGGTGGCCAACACAAGAGGCTGTAAAGGAAGTAGAAGGGCAGTAGACGAAGGGTTATATACACTGGGAAGACCTTATGAAACTGGATTCAGGAACTTTATTTAGTTGATCTAAAACTAAATTTTTCCAATAAAATATCTTCCTTTTAATAGTATGCTTAAAGCTTCAAATGCGAATGCATGGTTGAGATCTAGTTTGTTTACTACACTCCAAAAGAGCATTCGTTCTTAAGAAAAGAAGTTTAATTTATACTGTTTCGCTATAGAACTTTGTAAAAAGGATTCGCTCTTGAGTATTCCAACATACAGAACGAATCGTTCTTAAATACAAAAAAAGTCTTGAATTAAGAAAAATGTTTTAAATAAAGATCAATTTAATCTTAAAGTAAACATTAGAATGGACCTGAGAGCGTAGTTTCTCTGAAAACGGAACTTCTAGATTCAAGAACAACTCAAAATATATTCGAACAAAGCATAATTGATTTAAGCTATTTTCGGAGATTGCCAAAAAAGCGCTCGTAAAAAAAAATCCGTATAAAAAAAACACTGTTAAATCGCTCGCAAAAATATTGACGGTAGCCTTTTTACGTTGTGTACGGAGACAAGCAAACAGGGGGTGGTAAAATCCACACGGGCGATTATAAATGCCGTAGAGGCAAAGCAAATGATTTGGGGCCTCATTTTAATGCAGTTGCCACCGACAGCCTCGCAGTTCACAAAGAGCAGTAAAAAAGTTGTTGCTTGCCCCGGCCTATGCCGATGAAGAGCAACCACAGTAATACGAGCAGTGTTTAAATTGCGTTAGTCGAAGCAGCAAAAGTCGCAAAATTTTACACTTTTTCCAGCTTGAACTTTCTTCAACTGTTCAATATGAATGGATGCTTTTGCCTATACTTCTGAAAAAAATCAGAAGTCGCTGTCGAAGCAAGCACTCAAACTGATTTCTGACAAAAAAGCAAAAAGCGCCAGTAGTTGTCGGTTAACGTATCCTTTGCTTTTTGGATTTCGCTGCTTGCGATCAGCAGATTAAGTCAGAGCTACTTCCGATTAGCCACGCCAGTCTCAGCAGCAGCAAGCGCTCTGCTTTTGCAAGCGCAGACAGCAGCCCCATCTGTCTGGTGCTGCTAACTGAAAGAGATGAGCAACTTTCTGTCATGCTTGTGCTTTCGACGAAATTTAAAAGAAGAGCGCTTGACCTGAAGCAGCAGCTCCGACTTGCACTTCATATCGCAAGCAGCGAAAAGCAAAAAGCAATGGAAACGTTGACGCAATTTTTAATGCGTCTGTGTGGTGCTGCCTGACATACAATAACTCTTGGGAGCAATCGGCGAAAAAAGAGCAAGGCCGTGACCACCGATAGTTTGAAGCAGCGATGGGCATCGCTTGGCCCGTCTGTCCCTTGCAGCCCAAACCGTTATTTCACTCAACTCACATCGCAATTCGTTCACCGTTGCTAGTCTCGGCTCGACCGCAGTTTACAACAACAGCGTGCTGATAGTCAAAGCAACCGGCGAAAAAAATTTTGTTGTTGTATCAGCAGAGCCCTCGCGTCAAATTCTGCTGCCCACCCCTGGCTTAAAGCTTTAAAAAACTATCGAAAACTATCGATAGTGTTGAGCTACTATCGATGTCGTCACGATAGTGTCAAACCTTCGATTGTGACGATAGTGCCATCGATAGTTTTCGATAGTTGTCCCGAACTATTGTGTGAAATCACAATAGATCATAAAATCTCTCTTAGCTTCGTCGGAATACTCATATCGTTAGCAAATCTTTCCAAATTTTCCTTTTCATTCAACTATGGGAACTGAGACGTTGGCGTCTGCTTCTTGTATCCTCTGCTTCTTCATCTTCGAACGCTACTTGTGTTCAAAGAAGATCAAAGAACTTAAATGAAGTACCATTGGATCTTATGTAGTATGATATTCCTTTATCCCATCATAATCTTGATCTAATCTTATACACCACTTAATTTAGTCTAAGATGGGTTAATAATGTGCTTTTAAACAATCCCGGATAGCGCTAAACTTATCCAGTTCGTTTTTGAAATCAAGAATTAAGGAATATTAAAAAACTATCTGAAAATGGGAATTTCGTACTTAAATCAGGAATTTTCTGGCTCTTGAAACTAAACCATTCTTTATTTGAGAACTAATTTCTTGATTTTTCTCTCAGTAAAGTAAAAGTAAGTAAAATGGCTTGTCTAGTTGACACAGCCCCAAGGCTTGTCACGTTGACACAGCTCCAAAGGGCCAAAGCCGAGCTTCTCTCAATCTCTTGGCTTGTGCGCTTCTAATTTTCGCACAAGAGAAAGGGTCCCACAGTTTAACGCCGAATCCGAACGGCAGTTTGAGAAGCTTTTCATGGCTAATTACTACAAAGCTGGCGCCAACAGCAGAGAGGCGTGACCGGGTGTAAAGTTTATTCAAAGAAAAAACTTTTCAATAGATGTTCCGAGGCGGGATCGAACCCACGACCACTTGCACAGCGGTCGCGCACACTAGCCGCTGAGCCCCCCGGCACACATTTTTCTCTCAGTGCAAGCACAAAAGTAGTCTAACAGAAAGATATACTCATGTGTTTCCTACCTGTACTCAGTATTTTCGAGCTTGATGGTAAACTGAGTCTCAAATTATTACCTCCAATTACGCCATACTTATGTCAAATACGATTTTTCAAGTACGAAGCACTTGAATGCAGTATTATCGTCTATCCGTACTATACTATAACAGACTATAACAGATAGAGCCACAACCCAGATGAAGTTTGTTTCATATTTGGAAATTTACCTCTTTTAACCGCAAAAAACTGTCAAAGTCACAATTTTTAAGTTAAAGACTGGTGACTTAAAGTATTTAAAAAAAGACCCTATATCTTTCTATTCTGAAATCTTCAATAAGATCGGACCAAAAACACCGAAGGTATGCACGAAACAACTTTGCCTTATCAGCTGTCAAATCATGAAATCAAGGGACCAGGGTATTTTTAGAGTCGGGGCACTCGACTACTGCTCCCTTCCTTGTTTAAGACTGCGATTTCAATAATTTGCTTTGGTGTGAGTGCGCAGCAATAGACAAAAAGTTGAGAGCAGCGAAAGAACTGTTTTATTTGCTCTCAATTTCAGAAGCAACGACTGCGTTGCGACGCAGCCAAACCAGAGCCGAACCTGTAGCGCATCGGCGCGTAAACTGCTTATACTGTGTGTGAGTTGACTGCGCTGCTTTTGAGAGTTTGTCTGTAGCTAGTAGATTAGGACACGACGGCCTCTGTTTTAAAAAGCTAACAGAAACATTTAACAAGAATATCTATAAACTCTTGGTTTCTGTTTTAAGCAGATATTATTTCTACTAAAAGTGTTCCAATACAGAGTCCACACTTTAAATTTACAAAAAACCACTCCACCTCTTCAGACTTTACCTCTTATAGAGTAACCCCCATTCGAATTTGCTGCCACTGATAGCCGGTAAATTGAATTAAGATTGCCCCCAAAGAACAAATGAGACAGCAGCTTCGACACAGGATATGAATAAACTAATTATAATTGGAGGCTCTGTGGTGTGTGTGTGTGTGTGTGTGTGCATTAGAGGTCCATAATGTACCATCAAGTAAAACGGCGCCTGGTCCAACAACCAAGAATGCTGCCTTATCGCACCTGGGACCCAAAGACGGCGCCAACACGATCGTCGGCTCAGGTGCAGCAGCAGCAGCTTAGCCTCAGCTGCTTGGGCTATCATTTTTTATGTATGGCTGGTGACTCACCAAAAGTTAATAATTGACTTTATCAAGTAAAACTATTAGGGTAGACTTGGGGTCTAATCCATCAATTTCATTAAGCGACCACACACACACACAGATTCGATTTTTGGGCAAAAGCTTGCCATTATCAGCTGGAGAGAGGGGGAAGAAATTACAATGCCGATCAAGAAAAGTGTGACTAAAGTGGTTTAGCCTAATGTAAACCCATAAATAAGCAGAGCAGAGATTCTACAGCAACAACAACAACAACAAGAATGGGAAGAGCGCAGAGCAGGCCCCAGACGCATTAACAAAATGCCAGAAAAGAGCTTCTGTTTGCTGTACCACCAAGTCTGGCTTTTAATGAAATATGCCAGACCCGTCCCCAAGGCGTTGTCCGAGCAACGAGAAGCTAAAAAACACAAAAGTGCAACCATAAAAACGACACCCAAGTGAAGAAGACTTGAGCAAAGAGGAGCAAAAAAAAAAAAAGGAAAAATAAATAAATAAAATGAAAGAAAACATTGATGCTTATCGAGTTGACAGAAGTGACGACATACGTATAGAAGTATGCTTGTTTTATTAAGAATTAATTTCTCAATTTTGCACTTGCAGCCGAAGTAGACGAAGATCTGTCTGGGGTTTGCTCCTAAATTATTTCCCAGACACTAATGGAGCTTATCTCTAAACGAAACAAGCAACCGCAGGAGAAACAAGTTGCAGAGACTGGCGCTACACTTGATTAGCATGTAGGGCCTAAGACGCTGTGTGTCAAAATGCTATGCACGAGGAATGACTTTTTCTATTCGAAACATTCCCCATTTGCTCGTTGACCGTAGAAGGAAATCGCACTATCTGCAATTGGGCAGAGCAAGTCGCAAGTCTAGCGTTAACTTGATTAGTTGTTATGTTGTCCAACATCTAACTAAATGAAGCCATGAACAGCCGCCAAATCGGTGCGCAGACTCTCTGGCTACGTGTCGCCGTCAAAAGTTGACAGTTTCAACTGAATTTTAGCTTTTTCTTTTAATTACCCAACGACGACGACTCTTAACGTAACGTCAATCAGGATGACGATGGTTCTTCTTCGCCTTCTTCTCCGCCTCCTCTAATTGCCAAGGCAATAATAAAGTCGTAACGCGGATACAATTATAAGGCGGCTCTACAACAAAGCCAAACGGCACACATTCCACACATAGCTCCCAAGACTCAACCTCAGAGCTTCGACAGTATTTTTAGTGTACTTCACCGTAGTCTGCTGCTCTACAGTTTCGCATGCAATGAATTAATCAGTGCGGGTTTTATAATGAAACAAATGCAGCAGGTACGAGAAGTAGGGGGGTTGGCGGCAGGGGGCGAGACTTTTCAGCATAATTGCAATTCGTACAACTAATTTAATAATTTGCGGTCGGGTAGTCGAGTAGCAAATTAAGTTTGTCAGCTGTCAATGCGAGGAATTTGTTAACAACATTGAAAACTGACAGCACAAATCATCATAAAAAGTTATTAACAATGATGAGTTATGAACTAAGGTGACATTGTAGTAATTTTGAAGAATACAACGAAGTGGAAATGCTCTAAAAGGGATAACATAACCTTCAAACAGTATGATTGACACAATCGAACAGTAAGGCAGCAGCATAACTAGAGGGGTTAACTAGATAGTAGGGCTCGTGTCACATTAATCCGTCACGGCACGACGCTTGCACGAATATTATGTTCTTACACACGCAAGTCCAATAAATTGCTTAAGCACGGCAAGAACCGAACACTAAAATTAAGAAGTCATGAATTTTGTTTCTCTGGACGTTTTTACAGCGGTTTCTGAGTTCTCGATTTAAATTCGGATACTTTTTTTTTAGTTTGCTTAACTTTAATATATAACTATGGATCACAGTGTTTAATTTGGAACAAGTAGAGTTTTGGGTATTTTTTTTTAAAGTGTGGTAAATGCAGAGGTCGGTCGGCTCCGGGAAAAAGGTGCTGTGCTGGTTGGGTGTCTGAAGAAAAAGTAGTTTATGTTCGTCGCTGAAAAAACGGTTGTTTCTCTGATCGTCTGCGTGTTCGAGATAAAAGTTAAACTCTCTGAGCATTCTGTGGATTTAAGTAGTGTCGGTTTATGTCGTGTTTTGATCTTGCAACTCGTACTCGTCGAGTCGAGTCTTGCGTGCTTGTGACATTAAGAAAAACACGACACGCGTCCAACTCTTGTACTTGTAAATGAATAGAGATAGAGAAAATCTTTCTATATCACAGAAACAATTAAGAAAGTTGGTCAAGCCCGTCTGAAATATACTATGTACCAACGAAAGTGTATGCTCAGGATGTATTTGGTTGCTGCAGTAGTAACGTGCAGCGAACTTTCTTTTCTTCATAACTTGATTATCGTTCATCCGAACATAACCAACCTTTAACGAATTATTCTGATTATCCTGATTAATAAATATGTACAGGAGGTACAAACCATCTATCTGAAACACTGCGGGAGATATGAGGTTTGAAAATAGTAGCTTTCATATTAACGACAAAATTTAACGGCATCGGAGACGCTTAATGCATAAGTGTTCGACCCCTGCAGGTGAAAAATAAATTTTTTTAAGCCCAGTTTTATTATTCTTTGAAACAGCTTTTTTTAATATCTTTTCAGACTTCGACAAGAGTTTTTGCGACGTGGTCTTTCGTTACTTTCGTTGCATACAACATTTTGATTTGCTGGCTCATACAGACAGAAGGGCAGTTCATACACTCAGGAAAAAATACGTTCAAAATCTACCGAAATCAAGACCATTCGTTGACAATAGTAGAGTAATCCCGCTTTTTCGTGAACTGTAAACGGCGATGTCTATTCATGAACGCATTTTGAAGACCCGTTGTTCGATCTTGGGAACATTTTGGGGTCATTTTACAAACTTACGGTCTGCTTCTAGAAACATTTTGGTAACGTTTTAAGACCGCTTGGTGCTCTTTTTGGCAACATTTTGGGATCAATTTTGGAACATCTCGGTATTATTTTGGGAACTTCGAGGTCTTATTTTGGTAACACATTGGGTTTAATTTTCGAACAATTTTGGTACATTTTGTAAACCATTTGGTTATACAATGTGACTGATCTTAAGATATTTATTATATTCAAGCAAGTTTAAGCCGCTAGAGGTTATGTTATGTTTTCACATAACATCAATAGTCAAACACAACACCACAAAAGAAGCTGGTCAACTGAACAGGAGGTTTCAGAACCTCCCGGTTCTATCATTAGAGCAGAAGCAGAGGATTCCTCATGCCAGCATTGCTATAAATGCTTGGTAATTTCAAAGCAGCATAAGTGCAAGACCAACACCAAAACACCAAGTGTTCATGATTTCCGAACAACTGTTCACTTTTTGAACGGACGCGCTAGTTTGTTGTAATGTAGTGTGACCAGAGCTGGTGTTTTGCCGTGAACGTCGGACTTGCTTTGTGAACAAAAACTCATGAACGAAATGGTTTTAAAAGGAGTCGCTTGGTCTGCATTTTGAACAGCAGTTTTTTCTTATTGTGTACAGTCTCTGGTAATCTGGCCGATTGTGATGTAGCGGGTTGTGTGTATGTCTGCAATACCGCCTCAGGCCATCTTAACTGTCTACTTTGCGAGCCAAGTGATTGAGAAGGAGCTCGCTCGGCTATGCCTTTCGGGCAGCGTGCGGATCGTTAACGAATATACCGAAGACGATGGCTGTCTCAAATCGCCTGGCGGATAGCTGACATATAGTGCACAAACTCTGGAAAAGCTGTGCTGATCGGCCAGGATGATGGTTACCCTAAACCATGTCGCTACCTACTAGCCATAGGCAAGCTCTCAAAAGCGCAGTCGGCTAACACACAATATAACTGCTTTCGTGATTGAATCAGTTTTTGCGCTGCTCTTACACCCACCAATCTCAAAATGGGATTGTGTTTTTTCCGGCCCCTACCCTAAACTAACGGCGTATGGCCTTCATGCCTACCAAATCTTGCATAAAATTGTAAACACACTTAATATTCTTTTATAATAAGAACATATAAATCCACTGGTAGAACTTGTCCATCAGTATGGAAAGCATAAATTCGCCAAGTTTTATATGCATCACAGCGCGTTTAATGTCATTTAAATTTGAGTACGGACTTTACGCCGACGGGCTTAATATCCGGACATAAGGCACAGAAAATTTCTGAGTTATATTTCGAAGTAATGATTGCAATTTTTCATATGGGCCTTATGTCAGTTGGCGTTTTGTCATGTCACCGGCTAATTACTACAAAGCTGGCGCCAACAGCAGAGAGGGGTGACCGGGTGTAAAGTGGATTCAAAGAAAAAACTTTTCATTAGATGTTCCGAGGCGGGATCTAACCAACGACCTCTTGCTCAGCGATCGCTCACACTAGCCGCTGAGCCACCCGGCCACAGACTCAACAGCTTATAAACATAAAAATATTTATAAAAACTTATAAGAAAAAAGCAATAAATTTTTTTCATAACGCTTGGCAACAAGGTCCAGAAAACAAGTATTGAAGGGTTGGTGGTGATTCTAGATGATTTTCTGGTGAAGAATATGATTCAGTTTTCGGAAATTGTCAATTTCACCTCTTCTTAGACTCGATTTGTTGGAAACATTTGCTTTGATCGTAAAGTACTATAGCAACTTGAAGCCCATTGTACTATTAATCTGGACGTTCCGAAAACAGATTCAAATTCGGCACTCAAAAATCATCTAGTCACCACTACCCCTCCAATATAATGAAAAATGTCTAATTTGGTTGCCTTGTGAAAACAATTCAAAATTCAAATTATAATTTGCTTACAGCCAGGACAAATTTCTTTTCGTAGTCTATGAAATATTTTACCAACGTTATGTTAAGGGTCTTAACATTGAACTCGAGCATCTTAAAGTGAGGCTACTAGGTGTATCGATTTTATAAGTATTTCTAACGTTTTCGATTTTATTTTCGAAATCAAAGTAAAATTTAAGGTATGGTTTTTAGAAACTCAGATCCCATGGTTTTGATTGGCGCCCGAGTTCTTAGTTAATATCTAATTGAGCACTGGACATGCTGCCAAAACTGGGGCATAGGGCCAGTGCCATATATCGGACTTTCTCTCGTAGATTAAAATTTGATATTTCTTCTAGTTTCTCCTTTGATGTCTGCGACCAGAATTTTTGTGTAAGTTTAAATCCTCTTACACCTCTATCACAAATAATCGAACTCTTAAATTACTGAAAACCATATTCAGATCAAGAACAGAAGATTTTCAATCGAAGTATAATAGTTTTTCTTAAGGTTTTCTATGAGAAGTCACGAACGATTTTAGATAACCGTAACACTAACGAAAATACAAAGTATGAAATTAAAGACTTGTTAAAAGCTTATTTATAACACCTTTAATAACACTTAAAAGTTATATTATAAAAAATTTCAAAACAGTACTTATTTAGTAAAAGTGGTGATTGGGTAAAAAAGGTCTTAAAGGTTCTGCATTATCGAATAAATTCTGCACGGTTTGGTTCGGGAACAATATTGATTGATAAAATTTTCAACACATTTTAAAAAAATGTTTTTCTAGTGACTACCAATTACTTTCGTGTACACTCCTTACATAATTTGAAAATGTAATTTGCCTTGTATGTAATTTGCCAACAACATTCACTAACAAGTCAATAAGCCCTCTCTAGCAAAGGTTACACTGCCTTGCCAATTGATCATCATCATCTTCTTTGGCTGCTGCAACTTCTGCTAAATGATGATGTTCCTTTCGGTTCCTTGTTTGTGTTGTTTGCCAACTTCATTCCACACAACGGAGAAGAATGCAACTAAATCAATCACAACCACACTAATTTGCCATTTAACAAGGTATTTGGACAATTTTGATATATGTATTCAGCGAGCCGAGGCGAAATGTCAACAGAAGCAAAGAAAAGGGGGCCCATCAATCAACCCGAGTTGGGCATGGGACCAAAGCAGTCACCAGGTTTACATTTTGGGCTAACCATTTAATTGTCATTAAACGCCGCTGTATATTAATTAGCAAAACATGAAATTACCAAAAGTCCAACTTTTGATGAGTAGCGGTTGACTGACTGACTGACTGTCTGAGTGGCACCTGATATTAATTTGATCTGATAGAAGGAAAAAGGAAACTGGCCTCCGTTGCGGTTACTGCTGCTGCTGCTGCTGTTGATGATGATGAAAATGAAGTTGCCGCCCAATTTAATTAAAATTCCAAACGATCTGCACATGAAAAACAGGCTGCAAAATAAACGCTGCAAGTTACCAAAGCGAAACGTGTTGATGGCTGATCAGCTGATGGACAACTTCTGACTACATGGGGTGTCTTCGCAGGAAGCCGGTCCAACAGTTGCTCATTGATTTGCATTGTAGCAAAGTTGATGATCAAGTCATGGCCATAAGGCACGCTTTCAGACCGCAAGCCTCAACTAAACCACTAACGAAAATGTACACTAGACCACAGAAATGTAGGTAAAGGTGAAAGGGAAATTTTATAATACTTTAGCAGCAAATTGATAATAAATATATGGGAAAGTGAATGTATACCAAATACGACACACTTCTCATACAATTAGTGCCCATATATGTTAGAAAATTATCTAGAATCGTAGTAGAGTTTTTTTCACATGTTAAATCCTAAGGGCATTAGGTAAATTATATGCAAATTGTTATAACCATTCGAAGATTTATGGGGCCTTAAAAAAAGTAAGTACCCAGTTGGTTAACAAAAGGTTGCTAATTTGTTAAACGCCTTTAAAGCTTTTCTCAGTCGGCCAATTACTTGCAGCTAATGAATACATCTCATATGTCACATTTTTGCTGCACAGTGTAATCTTGTACAAGTCAAGCTCTAACCACAGCTCTAACCTTACCCAGTCCCGACTCGATTTGGTCATGGCTATATGGCAAATTATAGAAATTGGCATAATAAAGTGCACGATAATTGCATGTTTAGCGTTTATTAAATTACGAGCTTCTAATGCGAAACTCACCTCCACCCACCTCTATCTTTTACAGCTGCCCCATTGACTTGCTGCTGCGCCCCCCTGTTTGGATTATGGGCATATCGGAGGAGGTCAAGCTGGAAGAATTACCGCAAGAAGCCAAATTAGCACACCCGGATGCTGTCGTGGTCGATCGTGGCCTGGCCTCTGCCTCGGCCACAGGCTCGGTAACGACACCCAGCGGCGCCAGCGGTGGTACCAACAGTCCCATTTCGGATCCCAATAGCGATTGTGAGGCCGACGAGTATGCGCCGAAGCGGAAGCAGCGTCGCTATCGGACCACCTTCACCAGCTTTCAACTGGAGGAGCTGGAGAAGGCCTTCTCACGCACCCATTACCCCGATGTGTTTACGAGGTGAGCAAAGAGTGAGGAATCAATATGTGACAAAAACAGATAAGAATAAAATTTGCATAAATCGCTCAGACAAAGGCTGAAAAGTTTTATGTTCTTTTTATGATACAAATATGGAAAATGTGATACGAATGCTCTCTGGTGGGCCCCCAGGGGTTGTCTCATATTATTTGGAGCAACATTTATGTAGGTTGAGTGGACCATTGATGGACAGCAATTAGCATGCAGAAATGTGGAGACAAGAATTTAGATAATTGCCATAAATTAAATGTCCAGTCAAATGCTAATTGAAAAGTGCAATATCCACAGCCAATTTGAACAAGTTTTTCATTTCATTATGGCTACCAGTTTATTTGATAGCCTAGCCAATTAATTAAGTAAATAAATCAAATGCGATTTATATATTTTAGTTTTTTGTTTTATTTTTAATATACTGTAATTGCAGTTAGCACTTAAGTATTTGAACTGGTAAATATGACTTTTGTTTTTGTAGTTATTTTTACGATATTTTGTGATTACTTCTTTGGTAGTGCTTAGATAGTAACCCTGAAATCTATTAACGCCTGGAAAAATAGTATTTATATGGCATTTACATTGGACTCTGCAATTACCTTAGCTATAAATCTATCATTTTTTCTAATGTTTGAAGTTTCTTAATAGGTTTTAGCTGCAGAGCTGATTTTCATGAAATTTTTACAGTCTGTTCATTTCCATCAGAATAATAAAATCTTAGGCTAGGTCTCAGGTCAATGAACCGTTTTGGACGTGGTTTAAAGGGGGGTTCTTCATGTCGAAGCTGTTTTTGGACCTTTTTAAAAAAAATCTCATTTGAAAACGCAAAGAGTTTTTCCAATTCTGTTTCGGTTTTGGGCCCTTATTGTTAAGTTTAGTGTAAAAAACAAGGAAGATAGTCGGTCAAGCCCGACTATAACATACTCTGTACCTGTGAAGTGCTGCTCATCCCCGTTGCGACCGGTGCTGCCATTGGGGGCAAACTGTTTGTTTTCCTTATAACTCGAATATCGTTCATTCGATCTTTAAAAGTCCTTCAGCGGATCGATAAAGAATCCCGAATACCAAAAGTGTCCAGAAGGTTCAAACCTTCTATCTATAAAACTGTGGGAGATATGACGTTATTTCGATATTGCGGGGGCGGGAGGAGGCGTGGCCAAAATTGAAAATAAACTTGATCTGCCTGCAAGTATAAGAAACATATGTTCCATACATGTCAAACCTCTATCTCTTACCATTTTTGAGATCTGTTTGTTCATACGGACAGACAGACGGACGGACAAACGGACACTTTTGCACAAATTTAATATACTCTGTGTACCTCTGGTACAGAGTATAAAAAAAGTATATGGGGCTTAACGACCTGATTTGATTTAAGTCAGAGTGCTTGATTGTAATCCAATAATCCTCAAGAAATCAACAACAATTGATATGAACATATGTACACAAGCAGGTTAAGGTTTCCCAGATATGACCATGTTTCGTCTAGTACCGCAAATTTAGACTCGTTAGTGAGATTCTAACCGCTTTCAATTCACAAGCTCAAATTCGGCAACTTCTTCACTTTTATAGGGCAATTGTTAATGGCTGTTGGTGTGGAAAGCGATTAGAATTTCTTCGAGTTTTCTAACCGCTTCTAACCCCATGCACTTGAGCAGCAGGAACTACTCAGAGTATGGTACGCCAATTTTAACGTCATCTGCGTAGTGGGAGGTCGTTAACCAAAAGTACAAAAAGTAACGGACCCAGATGACTGCTCCGGGGGACACCTGAAGTTACGTTATGCAAACAAAAATCATCTAGAATTACTACCAGTCCTTGTGTGAAATCCGATTCATTGTGCTATAAACTTCCTTTTAACATATTTGAAACATTTTTGGAATATTGTAAGTTAAATTTAAATTTTTTTACACAATTTCAATTTTTCGGAACAATTTTCTACACAATGTTTCGTCTATAGGGAAATGTCGTTGGTGCGATTAAATCAGAGAATCCTCTAATTCACCGGTCATCCCTATACACAGAGAAAATAATATGTAAAAACTACACGAAAATTTAGTTTTTCTACACGTTTCACAGGGATTTTCAACCCACTACGATTGTGTAGCTTTTCTGCATGCCACGTTTAGCTTTCTCATTTCTACATGCGGCATGTAGCTTTTATAAACGCCTCGTTTAGCTTTCCCATTTTAAAATGCGGCGTGTAGCTTTTCTACCGAACGTTTAGGATTTCTTTCTAAATGCGATGTAGCTTTTCTGCACGCCACGTTTAGCACATGTAAAAAAATAAAAAAAAAATCCTACTTTCAACTATACTATTTACACAAAGGAATGTGTTTAGGAGGGTAGTGTGGGGAGAAATGGGAGGAAGTTTTCCTTCCGAAAAACTTACAATTTTATTTTTTTTTTTTTTTTACTTACCTTGTCTGGGACTCGAACTCACAACTTATTTACCTTGTCTCGGGAACTTACACACAATTGCCGGCAGCTTAGCCCATACGACTATATAAGCACTCGCGCGGGAGAGCCGCAAATCACAGTTATAAAGGGAAACGACAAGCGACAATGAGCCACACGTTTCGTGTAGATTTTCTTAATCGGGGTGTCCCAGAAATCTCTAGAAATTTTCGTATAAACGGTTTCGTTCCGAACTTCAACTGCTTGCCCTTACAGCAAAAGCAATGCAACTAGATTAGTTGACAAAAGTTGAGAGATTTAAAACCGACTGCTCAGCGCCAAGTATGGTTAGGGCGTTCGGTTTTCGTTCCCTATAATCTAGTAGGCGACATTTTTCTTAACACTTTCCATATAAACTCCTCCTAATTTAGTTCAAAGTCCAATTGTTTATACGAAAACACCCCGCAATGTAGCATTTAGCATTTGAAATTTTTAAAGTTTTAACGTTTTTAACTTTTGACTGTACATCAGTTCGAGCTACATTTTCGTGTAAAATTTCTGCACGCGCGTGTAGGTTTTCAATATCTAAACGTTAATGTAGAAAACCTACATTTCCGTATGGAATTCAGAAAGCGTAATGGAAAATCTTGAAATACTTCGAAAAAACGCTGATTTTCTCTTGTCATGTAGCCTTTGCATTTGTCCACGCCGCATTTAACTTTTCTGCATGCCTCGTTTACTTTTTTTAAATTCTACACACCACGTGTAGATTTCTGTTTTCTACTTTGTACTTATACGTTTTCTATGCTTTTTCATGATTTCACTAAGTTTGGTCGAAACCGGAAGACTGTATGGTACAGCTGCCATAGAAAAGTTAGTTTTGAAAAACAGTCTGAGTAGGCGTCCTGAAAATTTGTATGAGCTTCAAGGGTATATAAACTTCGGCCGAGCCAAAGTTAGCTTCCCTCCATTTTTGCAATAATGATCCCTGAAAATTGAAAGTATCATTCGAGCCTTAGAAAATCTAAATTGGGGGAGTTCCAGAAATGTAGAATAATGCCGGCTTCAAGATTATATTGAAAGAAAACCGTGCGCATTAAATCTACTTGGCCTTAAGTAGTCGGTTTCAAATGTCTCAACTTTTGTCATCTAATCATGTAACACATAAAGGCAAGCAGTTTTAATTCTAAATCAATCTAAAGATTTTAGGAATTGTTTCGGGTATCAAAATAAAGTGGTCATGAAATTATTAAAATATTGTGACTCTGTTAAACGATAAAATTAGTAATCCAATGGTGGTCGTTTTTTTGTATATCTAAAATCGTCATGTCTGTTTTATATAACCGACGCCGATAATGCAAGCTCGACTAAAAAAACTATTTTCTTGCTTTACCTTTCGGCATCTTGTTCAACGAAGCAATGGAAATAGGTATCGGCTTCTGGGTCTGTTAGAGGATTACATCAATTTGAACCATTTTGTTTTCTTAGGGTTCGATTATGGATCGGTTGGCAGCAGAAAATGGATGGATGGAATGGAGTAGAATTTCCAAGAGCATCATTGATTCCATCAAATAATCAATATGAATTTCAAAGACCTAGTTTTGGTTTTCAGCTTTTACGAGTAATTCATACAATGAATAATATCGTAGTTGATCGGTCAGTTCACAATCAGAGTATAAGCATAGTCGGCATTATTGATTTTAAAAAGTAATTTGGTATTTTCGGATAGTTAATTCTGTCGCTAGTGTGTGCGACCGCTGTGCAAGAGGTCGTGGGTTCGTTCCCGCCTCGGGACATCTAATTAAACGTTTTTTTTTTAAACTTTCACACTCGATCACCTTCACTAGCTGTTGACGCCAGCTTTGAAGTAACTAGCCATGAAAAAGTTTCACAAACTGCCGTTAGGATTCGGCTTTAAACTGTAGGTCCCTTTCTCTTATGCAAAAATTAGAAGCACACTAGCCAAGAGATTGAGAGGGGTTCGACTTTGGTCCAAATATAAGTTGATTGTTCCATAACCAAAGTTCAATTCAAATCGTTATCAAGGTAAAAGATGGAAATTATTACCTTAAAATGAAATTTCATTGATAAAACAGCTAAAACAAGTTACAAACGATCAAAAATCTTTTAAATTAATTTTATGGGTCGGGTGCTAGTTCGTGGGATTACTTAGTTCTAGAATGAAATCGATTTCTTAGACACCACAATAATTCAATTATCATACATAGTTGTTACCACAATATATATCGGCCCTTTATTACATTACAACCGTCTATAATTTCCACTTCCTTTTTTTTTCTTGTTACAGAGAAGAGCTGGCTATGAAAATTGGCTTAACCGAGGCGCGCATTCAGGTAAGCAGACTGCGGTTAGTGGTCAATACTTGTACTAACTCGTATTTCATACTTAATTCGCGTGCCTGACGTGCAGGTAACAATGTTGAAAATTGAAAAATAATGGAGCATGTCGTCCCTAATGAAATCGAGAAAGAGACCAAGATTCAATTTTACAAATTTGAAATGTTAGTGCCAGTCATTACATGTGGCCTGAGTCTGAGTCCGAGTTCGAGGCTTTTTAATTACCGCCTCATGGCTAAACAACATTATTTGTTTACATAAAGTTCTAGTGGTAATTCCAGCAACGATTGCGACTCCAATCAGCCACCGTTCTGAGATTGTTATGTTAAAAACTAATTAAAGGGGCGTTTTCAATAACAACGCCCATTAATTGCAGCTGTAGTAGGATACTCACACACACACACACACTCGCACACACAGTAGCCTGCCAGCCACACATAACTCATGTTATTCCCTGTTTTTTTTTTTTTGCCTCTTCAGGTTTGGTTTCAAAATCGTCGTGCCAAGTGGCGTAAACAGGAGAAGGTCGGACCGCAGTCACATCCATATAATCCTTACCTGCCCAGCGGTGCCGCCAGCATGCAAACTGTGGTAGGTGCCGCCTTACCGCCCAATCCCTTCACCCATCTGGGCTTCCAGCTGCGCAAACCCTTCGATACTCCAGCCAATTTGGCTGCGTTTCGTTATCCACATTTGACGGCGGCGCCAATGATACCATCCGGCTACTTCAATCAGTTCCAAAGGTGAGAAATAAAGAATGGGGAAACTATTTATTAAAATCTAAGTGAACTGGCTCATCTTCAGTGACTATTTTGAACCAGGTAATAGGATTTTTAAGAGCTTTTCAGCTTGAATCACAAACATTTGAGACATAAAACATAGAAAACTTCTTTCTTATGGTTGATGTTTGACAAATTGTTTCTGCACTGCCCTAAGCATTGTGTGGGCACTTCTGCTGAAGTCCAAAATTTTCCATATTTAAAAAAAAAGAAAGAAAAACTTCTTAAAAACTTTCAAGCTAGATACTAGATCCTCTTGTAAGCGAAATCGGGAACTTATTAAACAATATTTTAAGAGCTAAAACGAACTAGTTCACCAATTTAACTTACTTTGCACAACTCTAAAATATTTTTCACTTTACAGGGCGCCACCGCACATGCTACCGCCGGGCATGGCCGGCATGTATTCACCTTCAAGCTCCTTCCAATCGCTGTTGGCCAACATGACGGCAGTTCCTCGGGCACCGCCCATGCCCACAATGCCGGGCAAACCGCCTATGCTGGTCGGATCCCCAGACTTACACTCGCCGAATCATTTGCTGGCCTCGCCGCCTACTTCGCCAGCGTCTGGCGGTTCACAGCCACAGTCAGCACCGCCGCTTCCAGTGCCCAACGCTCAGCTCTCACCACAGCAGCTCGTTGGCATCTCGCTCACACATCAGTCGCCGCCATGTGGCTCTCCCACGCAAACGGCTCCGGTGGCTTTGACCTTAGCCCATTCGCCGCAGCGTCATGTCCAGGCGCCACCACCGCCACCGCCAAGAGCTGTCACACCGCCCGAAGATCGACGCACTTCCTCTATTGCGGCGCTCCGTCTTAAAGCACGAGAGCATGAACTGAAGCTGGAGCTAATGCGTCAAAATGGCCATGGCAATGATGTGGTCAGCTAGCTGGCGAAATTGTTGTTAAAGAAGTTCCGACCCCAAAATTCAAGTGCAAACTGTTTGCTGGTTCACTGTAGTCGTAAGAATTTAAGTTATTTGATTTGATGTACTTATGTGTGTATGTATTTATCACGGAATTTCCAATAAATTCACTAAATAAGCAGAAAAGAGAGTGAAAGTCAGAGTAGACTTTGTTGGTGTGTGATCTTCCTGAGCTGACTTAAGACCAGGGATGCAAGCGGCTCGGGAAAGGGATTGGTTTGGTTCAGTGGCTTACAGACATTTTGAACCACCAGTTCGATTTATCGCATCGTTATTATAGTTTACCGAATCGCGGGTTTTGTTTGGGTGAGTGGTCCGCACATATTATATCATGTCTATTCCTGTTTCCGACTTTCCAAACTTTAGAAAATTAAGTTTGCGACTTCTAGCGTTTTTATTTCAAATTTATTTAACTGTTAGAAAACATTCAAATAGTTTTAAGGTTTAATATTAATGTAGTTATTATCTCTTCCTTAATTATTATAATCCATGAAAATATGCAAGATCGGTCCTTCGAGCCGGATATTGTGTCGTAGGTAAGAACACTTGCTAAGGGCTTTAAGCTAGACTTAGAAAAAATGGACCTCTAAGAGGTTGTTATACCCATTCCGTTCTCAAATTTTCCATTCTTATACAAGAAAGGAAGTCGGTCAAGCCCAACTATAACATACTCGGTACCTGTGAAGTGCCGTTGCGACCGGTGCTGCTTATAATTGTTAGTTTGTTTATATAAACGTTATAGGGTCGGAGATGCTTCCTTCTGCCTGTTACTTTTGCACAAACTTAATATACTCTGTGTACCTCTGGTACAGAGTATAAAAAGACCAAGCTCTCAAAAATATATTTTATTCGATTTTAGGACAATAGTTTCCTTAAAACAAGTAAGAAATTTTGTGTTTGTTTATGTTAAGGTGTGTGAAGTGCTGCCCATCACCGTTGCGACCAGTGCTGCCTATCATATTTGTTTGCTTTTCTGATAACTCGGCAACCGTTCATCTAATCTTTACCGTTCATTTTGCGGATCAATAAGTATTCCTGACTTATAAGTATGCTTAGAAGGTACGAACCTTCGGTCTATAAAACTGTAGGAGATATGAGGTTTTTGCAATTTTCGGGGGGGCGGGAGGTTGCGTGACAGAAATTGAAAATAAACTTGATCTGCCTGCAAGTATAAGAAGTTTTTTTCGCATACATGTCAAACCTCTATCTTTAACCATCTCTGAGATCTCTGATTTCATACGAACCGAAGGACAGATAGACAGACGGCCAGACAGACTGGCATGGCTAAATGGACAAGGCTGTTGACGCTTATCAAAAATATGTATACTTTATGGGGTCGGATATTCTTCCTTCTGCCTTCCACCTAGACTTCAAGGCTTCTTGCTAGCTGTGCCAAATTACTACGTGCATTTGTCTACGCTTTTTACTATGATTTTGTCACTATCTCTCGCGAGCTCTAGATGGTCATGTGCGCTAAGATGCTGACATCCGCTAGTTCAGTTTTTCGAGGTCCCGCGCTCGAGTCCCAGACAAGGTAGAGTTTTTGCAGCTTTCGATTCAGCTCAACACTTTGGATTCAGATCCGGTTAGGAACCGGTTGCATCCCTGCTTAAGGCTAAAATAATTGAAGGCCGAAGACAATCCTCTTTCTTTTTTTTGGATAGTCAAGCCACACCATGAACCGAAGCTAAGGCCCTCTTCTGGCGACTGAATTTGACCGGTTTTTTAAAACTTTTGAAACAAAATCGGGAAAAGATTTTGTAATTCGGTTTTTTGTATTTGGTTGAACGATTCATTAAAAATAATATAAAAATAAAATGTTTGAACGCGAGGGCTGTTCAAAAAGTTCTCGGGCTCCAAATTAGTGACTTCTTAAAAAAGATGTGTATGGTTCGCAGCTTTCCGGATGTCACCATAATCGGAAAACTAAACGGAAGATGGAAGTTGTTTGGAATGAACACGTGGTTTCGAGAAAATCGCGTTTAAAGTTTGCAGTTGCTTGGAAATTTGGGTCTCCTTTGGTCACTAAAATGGCAACGTCTCCATAAGTATTACGAATTTTGAATCCTTTTGGTATATTATTTTCGAATATCTAAACCAGGGTTCCCCCAGAAGAGAGGCTCTCTGTCTCTCTCCAACACTCACTGATGCATTACTTCGGCAAGCATTTGGTGTGAGCAGTTTCTTGACTGCTCATTACGCTCATCCATTTTGCTTTTATCCAAAAAACTTAATTTTCCTAGCAAATCTTAAGATATCATAAAGTTACAAGTTTTAACTTCAAACTTTGAACCTTATCATTAATGTTTTCAATTCCGCTACGTTTTGAAATGTAAATCGAACGCTTAATACAGTTAAGGACTTAAATGCAATTTAAATTATATAAAAATGTTCTAAAATTGATCAGAGAATTAATAAAATTAAGGAAAATTTCGCAACTGTACGTATGCGTAATTTGGCAATTACTTTTCATTTCATCGCCCAACAAGCATAACTTTTTGAAACTAAAAAAGCATTAGTCTTTGTGTTGAGAGAAACTGAATCAATTCTGCTTCCAAAAAATTGCAGTAGAAGTCGAATTGCGAACATGCCTGTAGATCTTTCTATACAGGCAGTTGAAGCGAAATATATACTCTGTGTTTCTCGAGGGAACAAAGGTCCAAAGATAAAGAAGAATACCATGGGGACGCTTATATGAAAATCCTGATGTCTGCGTTATTTCTTGTTGAATTTTTAACAATAAGCTGCACTTAGTCAATAATTTCAAAAATATCTTAGCGAAAAACAGATGTCATCTACAAGAATTGCTGAATTCCACCGAAAAACTGCATTGGTTTCACACTGATATAAAAGATTTTTACTCGAAACCTAATAGTTTATACAAAATCGAACTTGTGCGTAATTTCAGATAGCTGCAACTACAAAATAATTCTAATAAAAATTAAAATATCGCAGTCATTCTTTTTCGAGCTATTTGATAACACGATCGATTGGTTCTCATTGATATTTTTGGTCTATTTATTTTGTTGTCAAACCAAAGTTTTAATAAGTAAGTAAAAATTATGCAGCAAAAAGAGAAGGTTCGGTTCGGTTTTTTGTCCGTAATGTGTTTAATTCCATAGCCTTGTTGTCAGCTCATAAATTTTTATTAACACATAAACTTCTCCAAACTCCTATGAATCATTTATAAATAGAAAACCAAGCCAAAACAATATCTTCTTGTTATTCTTTTGGTAATTCCCACAAATTACTGTTAAGCCCCTCCTGTGCTTAATGCCGCTAGATCTCTTCGGGCGGACCTAATGTGCGTAAAGACACCTACTTAGGAGAAGGAAGCGCTAACAAAACCGAAAACTGATTCACAGCCAGTTCGACCAGATCTCCTCCAAAGTCGGGTCTGCCATTAATCAGTTGCCTTACCATAAATCAGCAAAGCGAGCTGAAGTTGAAGATGGTCAAAAACAACAGCCTCAGAGGAGGGTGCTACAAATATAAATTTATGAATAAATTAGAAACAAATTAAGTATGTTAATGAGAAGCGAACGACGAGCGAGCATCGACTCGGCCAACAAAATTTCGAAGATCGAAAAAGAAACGCCGTTTGGCGATTTCTCTCTCGTGCGCTCTTGGCTGCTCTTCTTTACTTTTTTTCGTGTGTTGTGAATTATGCACGGTAATTAATAAAATGGAATATTGATGATAACATTTATAAAACACGAAGTTGCTTAATTCGATTACCAGATTTTTTGGTCAGATGGTCGTTTTTCGTTTGAGACTCCTGGTAATTGCAATGAGGTGGAAACTGTGATAATCATGTTTAACAAAAAGTTAACTGAGGGTTGCGCCTCTGCTCTTTCAAAATAGCCAGGAGGAGGAACATTTCATGCATTTCAATGAGTTCGTCAAAGTGAGCGAAAGAATAAGAGACTCCAAACAATTAATTTGCATAATAATCAAGGCAAGGTACGAGAGGGGAGAATCGAGAGAGGGCCTAACCTGGGGCCAACAACCATATTAATAATCATTAATTAAAGCGACTAATTAACGCTGACATTAAAAGACTGCATTTTAATTACGTGCTCGGTTTTGATTTGATTTGTGATTAGTTTTCTTGCACCGAAAGAAAATATTAGATGAATACTTAGGTAAGTAGTTAGCTCAAGCCAAACACACACTGATACATTGTAATTTTGACGTCATTCCTTCCAGTCGATGTGTGCCCATAAAATTTTCAAACTAAAAATTCAAAATCAAAAGTTGATCATAAAATATTTTGCCACTTCACTCTGAATAACTGCTTTAAATTTTTTAACAACTTAGATTTATATCGCAAACGGGTATGGTTTTTAGTACCCCGTCGCATGTGCAGAAAATGAGTGCTTGTTGTTGTAGTTTGCGCATTGATTTATATGTAGAAGTTGAACTTGACTTGCGCTAACTTTCACTTGCCAGTTAACTACAGGGCTTACCTATATAACTCCACACACAATATATAAGGCTGTCTGAATAGCTATTCTAAGGAAAGCTTATTTAATGATATTACTCATTAGCAGACTAAGGCTGTATTTTCAATTGTCAACATCTTATAGATCAGATGACCAACTTCTCTTGCAGCTTTTTATATATTTTTGTGCTTCTCAGATTGACTATTACAATTGTCAGATATCTCAAATGGAAATCTTTAGTGAGATATCAGACAAGTGAAAATATAAAATGGTTTTATAGAGCAGGCAAGGACGACGCCGAGCTGATCACTCGAAAGAGATTGAAATAATCAGCACAGATGACACGAAAAGTACAATTTAAAGCAGCGGTGGGCAAGCCCTTGCTCCCGAGAGTTGTTTTTGCGGCAACTGCAGGCCCCAGACGCATTCCAGATTGCTATATATGAAAAGGGAAATAAAGCAAAAGAACAAGTACTTAATGGAACCCCAGAGAAAATTTTATCATTATCAGTTTGATACGCGACAATGAAATAACCCTTTTTAGTGCTCGGCTTGA